>PGFW01007153.1:8159-19018 GCA_003123925.1 Haematobia irritans
CTGATTCCATTAGCAGGGATGGAAAATACAGTACTATTAGTACTTTTTTCAATACTTTTCCACCCTGGTCAGTACCGTAGTACCCCCGCGAATGATTTAGTACCTTTTGTGTAGACAATAGTTTTGACAAAATATTTTAATATTTTGAGAAAGTCTTTAACAAACTTATTTGCTAATAATCTTTTACAAATTTGGCAAAACCGACAAGTTCATGCGGAAATACAATCTCGATTTTGTAAAAGCCATAGTCAAAACACCAATTTATTCAATTTCAAGAATGCTTTAGTCGAAAAAAGCACGCGTTTTTATATTACGCTTGCAGACGAACACTTTCTTTCAAGATGAGAACCTAAAACTACCAACAATACTTTTTTGCAAAAATTATTCTTCAGAAATTTTGTCACAATATAATTTCTACAAAATTTTTCAGAAATTTTTTTCTTTTCGAAAATTTTCTAAATATTTCATTTCTATAGAAAATTTTCTCAAAATTTATTTCATAGAAATTTTGCCAAAAATTTTATTTCCAATAGAAATTTTATTTATAGACGGAGAATTGTCATCGCGGAAATATTAGATTTGTTTCAAAATCTCATTTATGATATCGAAACGCGCGACAAATTTTGCTCAAGCAATTTATATTCCGATGAGAGAAATCGTTGTCAAAACTTCATTGTTTTGATAGAAGTTTTTCACAACCACCTTATAATCCCGGTATAGAGAAATTTTCGCATGCTTGGTTTTGCCAACAAATTTTAATTTCTGTTAAATTCATCCAGAAACGGAGCCCTTGACATAGACTCGATGCCAAGGGAATCTTTGTTGACATTTAGTGAAAGAGCTTATCGTTCAAAAGTCTTTGTATGTTATCCTGTCGAGCCTTTTCGTACGTCTCGGGGTCTGTGCTAACCCGTCGTCCAAAAGCACTTCGAGTGGTCACTGCCCTGTCGTACTGTGAATGGTATAGTTTTATTCGTAACTTGCTCTGTCAAGGAGTTGGCGAAATGTGGAATTTGTGCGTTAACTTTCATTATCGAATACTACCATTTTTGGTACACCATATAAGAAAATTAGTTTCCTTATAGGCTCTCTGACGTCTTCAATAGCCCTTGATTTAATGAGTTGGCATTGGGCGTATTTCGAAAATTTATCCAATTCTGTAAGGACAAGGTGATTTTCTGTTCTATAAATATCAATATTGAGGATTTCACCGGGATATGTTGGAATTGGGGTTTCTTTAAGTACGGGTTTTGGCGGGTGCCTATCGTACTTATTTTCACGATGCCATTAAATATTTCAAGAATTTGTGCCCTATTTTTCTTTCCATTTCTGTGAGCCCTTCTGTGTGTGCTAATGATTATTTCTTCCTGTTGTTGCTCGTTTTTTATATCTTCCACTTGGAGGTTTGTGAACCTTATTCGATATGTTGAGAAGTGGTCCGGATAAATTCCCTGGATTTTTCCCATCAGTGCTTCAGGAGCCTTAATACCATTTATTACTGAAGGGTTAAGATTTGGGATATACTCTACTTTTGCAATTAGGTGTCTATGTACGGTCGGAAAAACTATTTCAAATTTATATTGGGATGGCAACGCGGAGTCGAAAATTATTTGATTTTTAAAAACATTTATAGGAGTTTCTACGCTATAAATGAGTGAGAAGAACTGTGATCGCTGTGTGTCATTTCAGACATTGAATTAATTGGTGATTGTGCTGGTACTCTTGAAAGGGCGTCAGCTACCACATTATTTTCCCTGGCTTATAGAATAATTCATAATCATATTCTTCTAGTATAGCCTTCCCCATCCGTTTCATCTTGTTGTTGTTGTTTTTATTGCTTAAAGTATAGGTTAGAGGCTGATGGTCGGTAAAAATTTGGACTTTCGCTGCGTCATAGAGAAAATTTCGAAGTGAGTTAAGGGCCCAAATAATGGCAAGCATTTCCTTCCCGTTCGCTGCGCAATATTCTTCAGCCTTACTTAGCGTTCTTGAAATGAAAATTATTGGTTTGTCCTTTTGCGAGAGGACTGCACCAAGAGCAAATTCTGATGCATCAGTAGTTAGCTCAAAACACTCTTCATAGTTCGGGTAGGAAAGCAATAGATCTTCTGATACCAAGGAGTTCTTTATTTTGTTAAAAGCCACCATTGCGTCTTCATTTAAGTCCACAATAACTTTCGAAGACTGTCTTTAGATACATGACCTTCTTCTCCTCTGAGAAGCGACGTGAAAGGTTTCGCTAATTTAGCCAATAGTCTCTTTAATGAAGCGGCGATAATAGCCGGATAACTGCTAAGAAGGATCGAAGCTCTTCAGAAGTTCGGGTTGTGGGAAATTTGTTATAGCCTCGACTTTTTTTGGGTTGTCTTAATACCTGCCTGTCATCTTACAAAATCCAGAAATTTACCTCTTCCTTGAAAAATGACATTTATCAGTGGATTTTCATGTTAGCATCTTCTTAAGGTCTTTAAAATACGTTTTCGATATCTCTAATATGATCTTCTTCAGATTTGCTATAAATGACTATGTCATCGATGTACACATAGCATGTCCTTCCTATAAAATCAACGAAGGATATTCGTCAAACGCGCCGTTGAATATTGACGGCGCGTTGTTTTTCAACCGAACGGTAAACGAGTGAACGTCGTATTTGCCGTTGTTTATAGAAAATGCAGTATTTTCTATATCAGAGTTTTTTGAGCGGGATTTGATGAAACCGCTTTTGAGATCTAACACCGAAAAATATTTACTGTTCCCTAATTTCGCCAATACGTCCGATATTTCCGCGGAATGGGATACCTGTTTCTGAAATCGTTACAGTATTCAATTTCCTATAATCTATCACCATTCGAAATTGTTTGTTTCCTGAGCAGATCGGGTTTCTTATTGACGATCCATACTGGAAATGTATGGCGACCTCGACGGTCGTATGATTCGTCATTTAACAATTTTTCGACTTGACTCTCGACTCCTGCTTAATGAAGCTGATAGGGATAACATTTTGTATAAACTGGGAGTCGGAGTGATCTCTATTATTTCGTGGTGTAGGTCAATTTTCATCTGGGCTCTGGAGAAAGTGAGGAAATTTGAGACTAAGGTTTACCATAATTTCTTTCTGTTTACTATTTATTTGTTCGTCTTGCAGCTTAATCGAATTTACGCCTTGGCTGAGGAGTTGCTGATTTGAATTGTTTCTTGTCACGAATGACCATATACAGTTTTTACTTGTATAAATGACTGCCGTCTAATGCTTTCAGACTGTCGTTACCTTAAAATTCCATGAAATGATTTAAGAGTGGGCATTAAGAAAAATTTAAGATTATCACTTTGGCCAAAAAGATTAATATACGTATGTGAATCTATTTGAACGTTTCCTTGCGACAGACTTTGCATAGATGGAAACTTATTGGGAATTACTTTTTTTACAAGATTTGGTTGGATATAATTTTTGCTTGAGCCGGTACCAATAAGGATTTAGAGTATTTCGCCGCTCTTCGTTCGACATTCAAAAATATGGAGCGAAGAGCTCGTCATTCTAAAAATGAATATCGTCAAATTCTTTCATCTAAATTGTCGAATTTTTCTTCTTCTTGGTCATTTCATATGTTCTTGTGCCGTCTGATAGTAATCCTCTTTCTCATCATCTATGTTACAGTAGGAGCTATCATCGGTTCCAATGTGCAAAGTTTGCGTTGGACCTTAAGAGGTTGAACATTCCGTTGAGAGGGTGGATTCATTGGTCTTTTACCTAAGAACTGATGTTGCGTTGGCCTATTAGCATAGCTTAACTTGACTTGAGAACGTGAATACTCCTACTCAACATCAGTTCTTAGGTAAAAGACCAATGAATCCACCCTCTCAACGGAATGTTCAACCTCTTAAGGTCCAACGCAACTTTCACATTGGAACCGATGATAGCTCCTACTATGGTAACATAGATGATGAGAAAGAGGATTACTATCAGACGGCACAAGAATACTATGAAATGACCAAAAGAAGAAGAAATCGACAATTTAGATGAAGAATTTGACGATATTCATTTTTAGAATGACGAGCTCTTCGCTCCCATATTTTGAATGTCGAACGAAGAGCGGCGAAATACTCAATCCTTATTGTACCGGCTCAAGCAAAAATTATATCCAACCAAATCTTGTAAAAAAAGTAATTCCCAATAAGTTTCCATTCTATGCAAAGTCTGTAGCAGGAAACGTTCAAATAGATTCACATACGTATATTAATCTTTTTGGCCAAAGTGATAATCTTAAATTTTTCTTAATGCCCACTCTTAAATCATTTCATGGAATTTTAGGTAACGACAGTCTGAAAGCATTAGACGCAGTCATTTATACAAGTAAAAACTGTATGGTCATTCGTGACAAGAAAACAATTCAAATCAAGCAACTCCTCAGCCAAAGCGTAAATTCGATTAAGCTTGCAAGACGAACAAATAAATAGTAAACAGAAAGAAATTATGCAAACCTTAGTCTCCAAATTTCCCTCACTTTTCTCAGAGCCAGATGAAAAATTGACCTACACCACGAAAGTAATAGGAGAAATTCGTACATCAACCGACTCCCAGTTTATACAAAATTTTATCCCTATCCAGCTTCATTAAAGCAGGAAGTCGAGAGTCAAGTCGAAAAATTGTTAAATGACGGAATCATACGACCGTCGAGGTCGCCATACAATTCTCCAGTATGGATCGTCAATAAGAAACCCGACTCTCAGGGAAACAAACAATTTCGAATGGTGATAGATTATAGGAAATTGAATACTGTGACGATTTCAGACAGGTATCCCATTCCGGAAATATCGGACGTATTGGCGAAATTAGGGAACAGTAAATATTTTTCGGTGTTAGATCTCAAAAGCGGATTTCATCAAATCCCGCTCTTAAAAAACTCTGATATAGAAAAGACTGCATTTTCTATAAACAACGGCAAATACGAGTTCACTCGTTTACCGTTCGGTTTGAAAAACGCGCCGTCAATATTTCAACGCGCGCTTGACGATATCCTTCGTGATTTTATAGGAAGGACATGCTATGTGTACATCGATGACATAGTCATTTATAGCAAATCTGAAGAAGATCATATTAGAGATATCGAAAACGTATTTAAGACCTTAGAAGATGCTAACATGAAAATCCAACTGGATAAATGTCATTTCTTCAAGGAAGAGGTAGAATTTCTGGGATTTGTAGTATCACAGGCAGGTATTAAGACCAACCCAAAAAAAGTCGAGGCTATAACAAATTTCCCACAACCCCGAACTCTGAAAGAGCTTCGATCCTTCTTAGGTTTATCCGGCTATTATCGCCGCTTCATAAGAGACTATGCTAAATTAGCGAAACCTCTCACGTCGCTTCTCAGAGGAGAAGAAGGTCATGTATCTAAAAGACAGTCTTCGAAAGTCATTGTAGACTTAAACGAAGAGGCAATAGAAGCCTTTAACAAAATAAAGAACTCCTTGGTATCAGAAGATTTATTGCTATCCTACCCAAACTATGAAGAATGTTTTGAGCTAACTACTGATGCGTCAGAGTTCGCTCTTGGTGCAGTCCTCTCGCAAAAGGATAAACCAATCACTTTTATTTCAAGAACACTAAGCAAGGCTGAAGAACATTACGCAGCGAATGAGAAAGAAATGCTTGCCATCATTTGGGCACTAAATTCGCTTCGAAATTTTCTATATGGCGCAGCGAAAGTCAAAATTTTTACCGACCATCAGCCTCTAACCTATGCTCTAAGCAACAAAAACAACAACAACAAGATGAAACGATGGAAGGCTATACTAGAAGAATATGATTATGAATTATTCTATAAGCCAGGGAAAAGTAATGTGGTAGCTGACGCCCTTTCAAGAGTACCAGCACAATCACCAATTAATTCAATGTCTGAAATGACACACAGCGATGACAGTTCTCACAATCTCATTTATAGCGTAGAAACTCCTATAAATGTTTTTAAAAATCAAATAATTTTCGACCCCACGTTGCCATCCCAATATAAATTTGAAATAGTTTTTCCGACCGTACATAGACACCTAATTTCAAAAGTAGAGTATATCCCAAATCAACTAGTTTCAACCTTAAAAAATACCTTAACCCTTCAGTAATAAATGCATTAAGGCTCCTGAAGCACTGATGGGAAAAATCCAGGAAATTTACCCGGACCACTTCTCAAAATATCGAATAAGGTTCACAAACCTCCAAGTGGAAGATGTGAAAAACGAACAACAACAGGAAGAAATAATCATTAGCACACATAGAAGAGCTCACAGAAATGGAAAGGAAAATAAGGCACAAATTCTTGAAAATTTTTATTTTCCCCGTATGAACCACAAGATTAATGGCATAGTGAAGCAATGCACAGTTTGTAAGGAAAATAAGTACGATAGGCACCCGCCAAAACCCGTACTTAAAGAAACTCCAATTCCTACATACCCCGGAGAAATCCTCCATATTGATATTTATAGAACGGAAAATCACCTTGTCCTTACAGCATTGGATAAATTTTCGAAATACGCCCAATGCAAGCTCATTAAATCAAGGGCTATTGAAGACGTTAGAGAGCCTATAAGAAAACTAATTTTCTTATATGGTGTGCCAAAAATAGTAGTATTCGATAATGAACCATCCTTTAATTCAGAAACAATAACATTTATGCTACAGGATACGCTAGGGATAAAAATATATAAAGCCCCACCCTACACAAGTACTGTAAACGGCCAGGTAGAACGCTTCCATTCTACATTGACAGAAATTATGCGCTGCTTGAAAAGTCAACGCACAAATTACACATTTCGTCAACTCCTAGACAGGGCGACTTATGATACAACTATACCATTCACAGTACGACAGGACAGAGACCACTTGAAGTGTTTTTCGGACGACGAGTTAGCACAAACCCCGAAACGTACGAAAAAGCTCGACAGGATAACATACAAAGACTAAGAGACAAACAGGCGATCGATCTTAAAAATCATAATAAAAATCGAGAACCAATAAGACAATACGAGCCAGGAGACACAATTTATGTTAGAAACAATAAGCGTTTAGGAACGAAATTGTCACCAACATTTAGAAAAGAAGTTGTTAAGGAAAATCATTCCACAACAATTATTACTGAGTCAGGAAGAGTTGTCCACAAAAGTAATATAAAAAGTTAAGTTTACCTCCCTTCCTCATTTTATCTCTCTCATTTTATAGAATACTCTTGACCCTCCATTCATCTTTCGCCAGCGAACTACAAGTGTTTAATCACACACTATCGCATCTCGTGGCAATTAATGACGGACAAGAAATAAGAAAGTTATTAATATACTTGGAACTGTATGGAAATACATCGCAGGAATCCCTGATCACGACGATTAATGAATATAATAGCAAATACGGCTAAATTATCATTAAAAATTTATTAGATCAAACAAGTCTTGATAAATGAAATATTTACGGAAAGGTTAAGAAATTTAACAGGACATTACGAATAAATAAATAATTTCTATAAAAAAGAACATCCAGTTAATTTAACGAAGCTGCATCAGCCTTACAAATTAGGTTAGATTTTGTCAAAGAGGAACTAATTAATATGCCGTGAATGGGGCAAAACAAAATGTATAAATTCGGTCCTTTAAATAAAGAGAATTAAAAAAACATCTGAACAAATTAGTTTGAGACAATTTTCATGTTCATCTGATAGAACAAGCACTTGAAATTATCAAATGTAAAGGTATTTATATAAAAAAAGGAAAATAATGTTATGTTAATTGTTTATTGAGCAAAAAAATTTATACTGATGTAATATCTGGAAACCGTACAAAAGAATGGCAAAATTTGCTAAATGTTTTTAAATATAAAAAGAAATTAATGAAATTAATAATGAAAATATATGGAATCTTTAAAATGCATGCCCCTAAATAAAATGACGTAAAGATTTGCTAAATTGAAACCAACTAGTTAATATATCCAAAGATAATTGCATGCCGCGGCTCCTCAGTGGTAGAAATTCATTAAATGCACGTATGTCCCATAGGATATCATCTACGCAAACGTAGAAATTATATCTTCCCGGTGTGACATATTACTAACGACTTATGGAACAATTAACAATGAAACTATTAGTGGAACATATTTGATCAAATTCCACAACGTAACTGTTAAAAATAAATAACAAACTTTACAGAAAATTTTGCGAAGCTCCCCATATGGGAAGTTTCATCCACCATCATTCAACAAATTCCCAATTTCGAAAAACGAATTCGTAAATCTCTTATTCTTTTGAAATGCTGAACTACGTTCCATATTAATAACACTAAGAAGATTACACGAAATTTAAATCATGGACTTTTGTCACTACAAATACATACAAGGCATATATCAACTTATTCATATTATCCCAGGAAAGCTGAAGCGCGAAACAAAAGTTCGGTTTCATTTACCTAAAGCGGCGGAAAAGCCTCTCACTCGAGGGCGAAGGATTTCCGACCAATCAGCTTATCCTCATTTCTAAACTTAAGACTCTGCTAGAGGATGATAGATATTTATACTTGGAACTAGCATCGCATTAGTTTTGTTGTCGAAACGGACAGCATGCATACGCTCGAAGGGGAGGTCTATTGAGACAGCATTTACATGAAACTTAGTTCAGCTTTATTTAAAGCTTTCACTATCTGTCAAAGAATTACACATATTTCGTTGGCGTTTTCTAGACATCGAAGGGGCAGTCATTCATGATCCGATCCGAGCTCGATGATTGAATTCCCTGATGAAATCGATAAGTTTTTTCGCCCCCAACTACAATCTGCTCAATAATTTTAAAATCTGCTATATAACCACACTTTTGTTTTACACGTCCGAATTTATGGACATCATTATTAATACCACTAATCTAGCCTCTTATAATTCATACTATAAATCTACTCTAATCGTTACTTACTGCACTGTTAGTAATTTTTTCATCCCTAACGCCGAATACATCGAACTTATGGTTTCCCAGAGATAACAACTTCTTAATGGTTCGAATTATCGCTAAACGCACAAGTGGCCTTAACATTTGTCACTTAAATGCTCAGGGCCTGAACAATAAACTGACGAGTTCCGATACCTTTTTCGAGAACTCATCACTTGACGTAATCTGTATATCGGAGTTCATGTTCCATCCGGACAGAAAGGCATAATATTTACAAACTAAATGGATACAGACTATTTAGAATCTGCATCGGCCACACTATGGAGTTTGGGAAGTTGCCATATATCTTGCGCCAATGCATTTCTGGTAGAACTGCCCTCTAAACTCTGAACCTGGGGAAAGCATTGAACACTTATTCTAGAACTTGTGTTAACAATTGAAAAACTTTAATGGGCTGTGTTATATAGGCCGAATCGCTTTGCTAAATTATTGATCCTTTTGATAACTAAGCCCATAAAACCATATCTGTTACTATTATAACGATGTCATAATAAGTGATTTTAACAAACAATTGCTTGATCGTTGGATTTACGCAACTGAAGGAGTGCCATTTGGCTGCATGAACTTAAGGCTGGCTCAACGATAGTGACCAACCCATTTCGCCACAACCTGCAATACCTTGCTAGACCTGTTTTTGTAAGCCAATGGTTTCATTAAAATATTACACTACGATCCAACTTGGAATGGATCAGCTTTCTTATGGCATGACCTCATATTCTATCATACGACATATCTATTAACAAGCGCAAAAGCTGAAACTATACATACCGCGACCTTTACCGGCGTTTAAGCATAATCTGATCTGGAACTAGATGTGAATCGAAATGATTGGATCCAATTTATTACTTAGTTCTGTGCGACAGCAAGCGTCACCTTTGTAAGTGATAATTTATAGTTGATCTCTACAAGATCAACATGTACCATGGTAACAAAAGAATATTAAAAACTGGACTTGAAAACCTGATGGGTCATACAAGAGCGTGGAAAAAGATTACAAAACTCCTCGAGCTCTACTCAAACCATTTCAATCTTGCCAGAAAAAGAATGTAGTTCGAAAGGCTTAAACATGAAAAACTGTTCTATTATACTAACAAAATTGCAATAATGCTACCACCACAAGGAAGACGTGGAATGAAATAAAGAAAATTGGTATTACAACGA
Source organism: Haematobia irritans (assembly GCA_003123925.1). Lineage (NCBI taxonomy): Eukaryota > Metazoa > Arthropoda > Insecta > Diptera > Muscidae > Haematobia > Haematobia irritans. The sequence continues at coordinate 18,290 of PGFW01007153.1, forward strand.
CTATTAATCATAACTCGAACTTGGATGTTAACGTACTTAATGAAAAGTTTGTAAATATACCGATGCCTGCGGTGAATGCTGATTTCTATAGTTCCCGAACTGTAACTTCCACCTCTCAACGTGGTTTTAGTCTAAGGCATGTATTTGATAACGAGGTGCTCAATAGTATCATGACAATAAAGTCAAACGGCTGTCCCGGGTACTAGACGAAATCATGCCGCAAAATTTGTCAAACTTATCCGAGAATACTTAAATTACATTACTTATATTATAAACACTATTAGTATTACAAACTAGCTTCATTCCAAACACTGATGGAAACTGTGTCTAAAATTATACCTGCTTCCAAAGGTTTCCAAACGTTTAATTCCGTTCCCCTCATTGCGATTTCCTCCTCACATTTATCTCGAATAGTGTTGAAAGGACTTTTAATCTACCAAATTCTTTCAATATTTAACTGAACATAGATCTATAAACTGGACCGTCCATCTGGATTTCCGGAGGCCATAGCTGTCTCACTGCCTTAGTTAGACGTTGGCGTGGAATCGATACGTAACAATCTTGAACAAAATGAACGTTTCTATTTTGTATACTGTTAGATCATTCGAAAAGCTTTTGACAACTGTCCACTATCCGACTTTGTATTTTATAAACTCATCCAACTTGTTTTCTTTCTCTGAATCTATTGTACGACTAATGTCTAGCTATTTGAAAGATTCTTCTTCTTTA
>PGFW01007154.1:20949-33271 GCA_003123925.1 Haematobia irritans
TGCGGTATCTGTACCTGAATCGCCTGCAACAAATCCAAAATGCTTACTACAGAAACGAGAGGCAAAAAGTTGGTGACTTACGTCCTTAATAACAGATGAGAGGATATGCACCGCACCAGTGGCTTACTCGGTCGTATTCAAACTCATTCACCAGTCCAGCGCGGCAGTTCGCGTGTATCTTCTCAGGAAATTTTAAGAACAATAAGAGAAATTTTCTTCCCACAGGCACTCAATCACGGACGGACACCTATATTGACTTCCTCTTCAGAAAGCCGGCTATAATCATGATGTCTCTTCCAGTCAGGCTGTGAGTCGAGAGCAGCCGAAGTCTAAAGACTAAATCAAAATACTCCACCCGCACGCATCCTTCATTTCATGTCTGGTTTTGAAAGATCAGATTTTTGTGTTAATACCAACACTATTGCATTTAATGTGGACACCAAATTTATTTATTTATTTATTGTATTTATATAAAATTCTGCAATACAAAGTCAATAGGCCCCTTTAAAATATTACTCTTAACAAAATACTGCTAGATCAGTTAAATGTAAAAAGTTAATATATTAACTAGACAGTAACTGTTCTTATCTGGGCTCCCCAGCCGCAAGTAGTATGAGTGATATTTAAATGCTGATGATAGCTGGAAATTTGAGCCCATATTATCAATCTTTTTCTATCAACATAAATCCATAAACTTTAACCCCACATATCATAGAGCCTTTCATACGAACTTATAGCAAAGTGTGTATGCAACTAGATGAGATCCTAAAATCGGTCCAAGAACCCCCTTACGAGTTAGGTTTGCACCTACCATGCATTATCCATTGAGTTTGGAGGATGAAAATGTTATTGCAATGAGAAAAAATCGCGTAGTTTTTAGCGAGGCAATCCGATTTCCAACACCGATCTTTCTAACCACAAAAATCTTAGGCATAAATATTCTCCTGTATACGAGTAATAAATATCATTCTATTAAATAAAACGCTTAACGATAAATAATTATAATATTTCAAAATAGAATGGTGGGAAAAGGTAAAAATGAAACACAAGTTGCTTTTTTGTACGTCAAGATGTTAGGGGCGTCTCTACAGTGGCTGGATAAATTGTTTATACACACACACAACTTTTTATCGGCCGGAGTATTATTCAGTTCGGCATACACTCCAGTCTCCACCAATCACCTTAAACGCCACGGACCTACCCACGGCAAGTTGATCCGTTAGTATATCGGAATATCCAACACAGTACATGCCAGGAATTTGCGTTAATATTTGCAGATAAATGTGCGAAGATCTTTTTTCTAACGGCTCATATTACTATTATACATTTGTTTCAACAGCGCTCTAACTATAAACCCCGACATCATTCGCCAGATTTGGACCTCCGGTGACTGTACTATGGAGATTGCAGGCACATGCATATCATAACCGTTTGCTCTCTGCTTTGAAATATATTGTACGTGGTGGATGATTATTATCTGAACATATACTCAACGTTTTTTAGGCACCCCCTGCTAACACAGTGGTCCGCATATATCTAGCCATAATCAATTTAATAGCCTCACCCTTCATCTTGTAGTACAATCATACCGGGATTCCACAGGATTTTTGGGGTATGTTGGACCGCCTACCATTTTAGGCGTTATGCATTTAACCGTGACCATTAAGATCCGGCGTTGAGGTAAATAATTAAGTTATTTTTTGTTGGCATGACACAGTCTTCGTTTTAGAGGTGGTCTCCTACGCGACACTACTGCCATCATAGGCTCCGGGAATCTGGTGCGTAATCGTCCCCCACAAACTTTTTACCTAACGATCTCGGCCTTGACCCGACAACTTTTACGGCCCATGACGTTTATTGGAAATGAAAGACTAATATACTTAACTATGTTTATTTTAACACTCTTTCATTTTAGCATACTGGTTTTCATTTTGCAACCTTATTCACTCTAATCTTAATTTAATTGGTATGTGAAAGTTTGGTAGGATTATTTGTTATAGACATTTTTACCCAATTTGCAATGATTTGGCCTCTCTATCTTTACCCAATACTTGCACCCTCTATGCGATTTATCTTTAGATTACTTAGCCCTTTCAATTTATATAACAGGATTCTTTTGCATTGGGAAGTAGAAAAAAACGCACCAGTATAAAGTTATTTAAGGGAGACGGCCGTAAGTGTGCCGGCCAGGTTTTATTAACGACGCAAATTCTCTTTATGTACCCTCCACTGATACTGCGATTGCGTACTCTTACAAGCCCTCGTTATCTAATTGACCCGGTTCGTCGGTATCTTAAATACGTTTTCCGTAGATGCCATTGTGATTGTTTTTAGTCCGGTCCAATATATGTGGTGGGGGACCAAAATCTGGTTCCTCAATAGACAAAAAAAAATATTGTAAATCAGTTGATTAAAGGTGTTTTTCAGATACCGGTTACTCGATATGGATGTGGTTTGTTTGAGGATACGTAGGAGCAGAACTGGCAACTCCAAATGAGATGGGGGGGTAATTTTGGGTTTTAGATTTTCTTTATTATTGGGGATTAATTGATTTTCAGGTTCATATATATTTCTCGTGAATTGGTTATCGATTTATTGAAGGAGCATTTTTTCCAATAAAGTTATTTTTAAACTAATTTTGGGACTAGAAAACTTTTATTCTAGTATTTTTGTTTGAGCATGGTAGTTAACGGGTGGCAGTATTTCTTAGGGATGGCCAGATAACTTTTTTTCTTCAAAAGTGTGCCAAAAATTTCGGAAGCCACTAACTCGGAGACTCTGTATTAAATAATTATAAGTACGCCTCCAGATTAGAGCGGAGAAGAGGGCATTACTTTAGAGCACCCAATCCTCGGGGACACTTCTTTTTTCAGGAATATAAATATTGAAATAGTGGGTGTTAATTTTCAAACTTGATAAAAATATGTTTATTTATTGGATTTTTAACAATAGCAAATGTTTCGGACCAACTTTTACCTTAAAGGTAAAATAAGTTTCACTTTTGTCATACTCATTCTATTTTTAATCATCATATCTTCATTTACACCAATGTACAAATACTTATGTTATAGTCATATTTTTTTGGGCGTCGATTTTGTGTGAAACGTTTTATGAAGAGTTTGTTAATATATTTTTTCTAACACGAAAGATGAAAAGTGAGAAGCGAGACCAATACGGCAGTGACTCGGTCTACGACTCTTAGAGAATCTGGCTATGATAAAAGTACTAGTTCTATAATAGCGCGTACTGACTTTTTAATTAGAATAAATTATACGGTAAGAAATCTCTTATTGACATAATTTTGTAACATTATCTTTCTAGTATGATTACTTTTCCATTTGAATTTTCAATGCATAGTTTTTGTGATACTCGTGATGTCAGGATAAAAATAAGCCACATTTTCGCAGTACTCGCTTATTGGATTCCTGTCTTATAAATGGAAAGCACATTTGGTAAAATCGAGGGAGACAAGTTTTTCGTTCTTTTAAATATTCGCAAAGTCGGCTGGCTTCCCTGGATGGCAGCCCGATGTACCAGCTCACTTTTTAGACTTCACAGGCTCCATGTGGATGGATGCCACAATATGGCGATACTTCCTCTCTGTATGCAGGCTGATTGTCTGGCCGATTCCGGTTGTTGATAAAGTCTCATATAAATTGGACAGAGAGAGGGACTCCTTTTTTCTTTAGCTAGTCGAACTTATCTTTAACTCTAATTGTGGAAATTATCAGACAATTTTTGCTTTATAGGGCCAATAGTGAAGTATTTTAAGTTATAAAGACGGGCATTTCGTATATTGAATACAAATTAGAATATGGCAAAATTTTCGCCAATGTACTTATCTATCGTTATCATAACTATTATGAGATCAAGAATTGAATTCTTTCTTAAGAATATAAAGGTTTTGCTTCCCAAAGTATGGCGTCGTATACGTACCAGAATAGAATACGTTTGGGACAATATTTCGTGTAGAATTGCACCTAAAAATTTTGGTTTTTGGGGAACTGTGGCGTATTTCATATTAGATAAATAAAATTTGTGACAATTTGAATGGATTCCTGCATCGTGGGACCAAGTTTATAGAAATAAAATTTTTAACAAGCAATTTAGTCGGTGTATAGAAAGTTTATTGACAGACATAAGTTTTACTCCATATAGAAATAAAAAGTTTGGGGACAATATAACTTTTTCTATAGAAAATAAAATTGTTTCGACATAACTTATTCTTAGCTCCGGCTCATAGGAAAATAGGAACTTTAGGGATCTTAGAACATTTCTTTTAGGAGGTCCTATAGGAGACATTGTGGTGTTTGTGGGACAAACATCAATTTCTTTATACGATAACGATCCCTAAAAAGATTCTGAGGTATACGTTTCCTCGCCAGCTTTTTATGATAAGCCTAGATATCACAATTGTTCGACCATAACAATTTTCGTGATAGAAAGTCAGACTTCCTGTGTGTCGAATTTCTTCCAATTAATAGAAATAAACTATGGTTGAAAAATCTCTTATCTTTTCTATAGAATAATAATGCTGACCATAATATTTCTATAGATTAATTTTGGGGAAATCTTTTGTGTGGTATACGAGAAGATAACACGTTTTAGAACGAATGGATTTCTCCTTCTATAGCGTATAAATAGATAAGGTTTTGGACTCAATAAATATTTTAGTTCTTATAGAAATAATGTGATATGTTTTGGAACCAAAAAATTTCTATTGATAATAAAATTTTTGACAACAATTATCTGTGAATGACCGAAAATAATAATTTTTGGACCAAAAATTCTTTCTTAATAGATAATTTGAAAATTTTCGGACAACAATTTCTTTCTTCCAGGGACTACATAGATAATTAAATTAATTATGAACAATTACTTAATCAATATAGAAATAATAAATTGATTGTGACAAATTACTTTCTCCATAGAAATATAAATTTGACAAAATATTTTCATATCAGGAAGATAAATTTGAATAACATAAATCTATGTCTTAATACCAATTAATTTTGGTAGAGAGTAATTTCTAATAGAAAATAAAAATTCTTTAGGTGGACAGAACATTTTCATTATTATGAACTAATACATTTTGGGACCATATATATAGAAATAATTATGAATTTTGGTCAGTATTTCCTATAGAAATAATATAAATACAATAAATTTTTTAAATATAAAAAATTTTATCAATATAAATTATTTTCCATTACTTTGGCGAGTAAAATTTTATAAAATTTTATTAATATTATTGAATATCTATAGAGTTAATCCTGTTATGTAAATTTGAAAAAAGTTGGTACCGAATTTTGTTCAATTTTGAAAACATTTTGGGGTGATCCATATTAAAAATCCTACTTATTGTTGTACACACTGCTCCTCTTCTTTTTACTTTTTCCCCCTTACCACTCATGTTATCTTGCTTCTCGGTGTTTTTGCTAGATTTGACTAACAACGGGGAAGTAGATTAATCATCAATTTTGTCTAATCCGATTCAGGATTCATACTATATTGCTACCCTCAGGACAATGAAAAGGTTTTGGAGGAATTTTATAATTCTATTGCTACGATGTAGATTTTTATTTTTCACGTGTATAACATATTCTCTTGTATTGATCTTATTTATTACTTTTTAGAATAATTGGATTTCTATTTTTGCATTGTTCACAGATTTAGTATTCATACATAGGTTATTTTGCATATGCTGCGTTATACTCCCTTTTTGGACATATAAACTAGTTACTAATTTTTTGAAGTTGCAAAGTTTTTATCAATTTTATGATACGTTGGTAAATAAGCTCTCTATAAAACTTTAGGACCTGAGGATTAATATATATGTTGTACTGTCATACTTTTAGATATAATTTCTTTATATTCTCTTTATTAAACATTGCCCTATTATTACTTTGCTTCACTAGAAAAATTACTAAATTCAAGATTATATATTGGACAGTTCCAATACTTTGAGTCTCAATCTAATTTGTGAAATTTAAATTTCACTTATTTTATTTGATGGCCACGAACTTAATGGTCACAAATATACGTACATTTTATTTATATCGTTTCTCACTTATGGCGCGTTCCAACGGTCCGTCGAAACCGGATCATAGACACTAATAATAACCTTTATAGATAGGTGGTACTCAAATATGTGGCTACGCTCTCTCACCATAAGCATTATCAATTATTCAATTTTTTGTGAATCCTAAGCAGGATCGACTCTCGGATTCGTATTCCTGAAGTTTCGTGGAACAACAGTGAAGATCGTAACATTCCTAACAAAGGCATTGGCACTTATTGCTCGCTTGGCATATGGGATAAACCGACAAATGCTCGGAGTGACCTCGCGGTTCTCGAATTTGCTTAGGAGAATGAATAAAGTGAGATCAAAATTGGCTCAGATCATACCATAACCAGCTCTGCGCTTCTTCTGTACCTCTAAAGAGAGAGTTCTGCATAATGTGGAGAAAAACACGGGCTTTGTGTAAACTAATTCTAATACAGTTTACAATCAACCAGTGGTGATATATGGATATATATTCTAAATGCGTCTTTGGTAGGTGATGGTATAATACCCATGCATAATATTCGATTTCGCAGAGGTCCAAATCTCGGTCCTAATATTAACTCGTATGAGGAACGATGTGATACTCGTTTATATTAGTCTCACTCCTCACACACGCTCTCTCTTTTTCTAATATTTAACCGATCACTACAACGATTTTGATCTCCGAGTGACTCCTCTTGGAAAGAACCTATTCATGGGAGCATAATTCTACTCACTCCATAATTTTAGTGATTAGAAATATTATTATTGAAGGTGCGTCAACCAAGTAATTCGCTTGTGGATGACAAGGTCTTTGTAACTGTTTGTAGGCAAGCCATGTATTGAGTGTGTGGCCTTCCTGCTCTCAATAACTCCACCATGCAAAATCTTTATTTCTGGTCAGAATCGCGGTACGTATATACTTGGATTTTATTATATATAGTATTTATCTCCTCCCTATTATTAATATACACCTTGCATCTCTTTCTCTCGCCTATTTTGACTCCATAAATACCGGAGGAGCTCTCATGAAAGATGAAGCCAAGCCAGCAGTCGAACATACCAGCCAGAAATGGCTTGATCATATATGTGCTAGTAAGGCGCCACGCTGGTAATGTTGTCAAATATCCGTATAGTGTAGTTTACATCGTATTGCCCCTATATCGTGCCACTCAAATAACAGTTTCCGATTGAATATGCCTATAAAATAAATATGGTGAGAAGTAAAAACTTGAAAGATTTGAAAAGGGAATGACGATATATCCAGTATGAAGGGTCACACAGTAAGAAGTTTCTCTATTTTCTCCAAAGTTCTTCTGAATGGTAACAACAACGTTTAACCGATGGAACCTATCTGTGTTAAGGTATTTATAGCACCTATCTTATAAACCCGATATATTGGCTGTGTGTTGTCCTAAGCAACCTACACCAGTGTTTTATATTTGTGCAGAAGCTAAAATTCATTTCCCTGATCTGAGATTAGAAAGATTAATTTGGTTTGGATATTAAGAGGACACTTGTGGGAAAATTAGGATTCCTATATTTTCCAAAAAGATAATATTATCCAATTGTTATATTTAATAACATGCCAAAAGTTGATGCTGACACCTAATATCAAATTCGCCGCTAGATCATTGCCATATTTATTCTGAGAATTCTTTGTATATGCAATGAGCGTCGCTTCCTAACTTCAGTCTCTTTCTTAGATTGTAACCGATCGGTATCTTAGGTCTTTGGAAGTGACTCATTCAGGTCGCATGGTAGTTTACGTGTTTACATCCCGCGAGTTAAGTACTACGATTACAACAAACATTACCACGCTCTCGATAACATTGCGTTAGTTCATTGTGCGTTACAAGGAGTCTTTCTCTCCTTATCATTAGGACTTCAATCACGCTATATTTGAGACATTTAATGAGTTAAAGGGCCCAAGTATCTTTGCAATGTTGCAAAATGTTGCTCTTGGCACCTATTAGAATTTAGCCTTATGGGGAGCAAAAGAAGGATATACGGCACTCATCAATAGTATCAATAATTTTAATTTGAAACGAATCAAAGTGAGATCTTAAAATAAAGATACGCACTTCTTAGTATTGTCAAATGTCAGCCTTGGCATCCCACCAATATAGATCATGGGTTATTATTGTGCCTCTCTCGCCATCACAGATAAATCTGAAATCCTCCCTTATTCCACCCATAAATTTATATTTTGCCGGTTCCACCATATCATATATGGGTAGTGGTATATAATGTAGCCACCAGCTGATATTTTCATCATCGCAGATCGCCTAAGACATACTTGATACGCCGTGTATTTAATTTGCTCATATCAGTATGTGGTTTTGCGTATTAGTGTATGTGACTTTAGGTCACCAACTACGGTTTTGTAGTTGTAACGCTGTATATCGCTAGAATCATGGCAACATCAACCTACCTTTTCAAATTTATGAAAAACAGAATGATTAAGATACCACCAACCACGCATTTTTGACATTATAGACAGTAAAAAGGATCGAGTATGTGAATGGGACGGAACATAACATACAGAATGTATTCTCCTAGGCCAGAACATATACGGCGTTAATATATTGTATTTTTTATCTTGAATTTTCCGCAATGTACTATTTCCTATATGAGAAAAAGTTATTTTTGAGGAAAATGCTCAAATTAGGTCTTCTATTAAGTGAATTGTAATTTATTGTTTTAGGTTAAATTCGGAATTCTTCACAATAAAAATATGATAAGTATCGTTATCTATATAGCATAGTACCTAAAACAAACATTGTAAATTCATTAACTTATGAGGCTCAGGCAGCCAAAAATATAGTGTTTGCGTTAATGGATCTGCACTGGCTTGTTTAATTTGGGGATACCGCGGGGGTACAAACTCTTCATTCGTTGCTGTGACAAGAAAAACTTCTCACCGATTTTCGAATGGTTGTGCTCCCCATTTCATTCCCGACGGACTCCATCGGTGAAATCGAAACTCTTGCTTAGTGTCGAGGGCTCAAACACCAAAAGTATCTTTGTATTGGGAAATCTCACGTTTTTAGCTAAATTATAATGCGAAGTCCATGACTAATTGGTGATTCATGGAAATTTAATAGTTCGTTACCCTCTCTCCATGTGGCACTACCGCCATTATTGGTTTGTGTTGTAATTTATCCATTTCATATTTAGCGTACATTCGTGTCACGTTACAATCTTTTTAGACCAAGACGTCGGTATCACTAATGAATATTTGCCTGATCTCTCAAACACTGGCATGCCCGGAATGATCAAGTCTAGAATATTTTATTCTGTTGCGATCGGATTAACTAATGGAGACACTGATTATACGCTCAGACATTTGTAATTTGTTGTGAATTATTCCTGGTGTGGCTTGCATAACAGGAAATCTACCAAATTCTCCGGTGCTAATTCGGCGGCGTAGTTTTTCGGGTTACTAGCACATAGAAAACTCGAATTTCTTTCCGATTGAAGCCGTAAACGTGAACAGGTGCACTTTGTGAGATATAGAGCGAAATTTTTGATGAATGATTCAAGAATTTATTTGCTTTCACGCGGAATATAGTTTTGCGCAGATCAGTTGTAAAAAGCCTCAATAAGAGAGTTACCATTTTATACTTACTGGCTATACACACTATAAAGCGTATTAACACATACGCAAAATACCTCCATTGACATTTGGAATGGTGGTATCAACGAAATTTGCTCTTCCATAAAATTGCTTTGTTCGTCAAATCTGGGGATCGGCTGTTCTATTGGGTAACATATAGCTATACGCAGACTTACTGAACATCCGTTTGCTAAGTGCTCACATAATAAATGTGCGGCGATTCTGGACTATTTTACATTTAATAGCAGTAAAGTTATTAACTTACTTTTTATGGGTGCTTGGGCAAATTAATTAATTAAAATAACTCGTATCTATTTCTCTCGTAATCAAAATTTAACTGAGGTAGATATTGTTGGTCTCATAACGGATGGATCCTGTTCGAAAAAAATACTCGCAAAGTGCAATAGAGTATATTTCGCAGTTTATTCTGCCCATAACTTTTTGGGGGTTATATAATATTATGAACGCTGATGGTACATTATTGCCGCAGAAAACACAGAATGGTCTTTGTCGGGTGTGAAAACCAATATTGTCTTCACAGTTCTTGGGCGTTGTCGAGAGATCAGAGGGTGGAATGAAAAATCTCTATGTTCTCATTTCAGGTAGTCCTCGTTGTTAAAAAGAAATTTTAGATCGTGGTCGTAGAACATTGGCCTTATCGTCTGGGGGCTGGCCAATCTTTCGATGAAACTTGTATGAATGGTTCGTTTGACCGATCTCCTCTCGCCAATTAATAGAACCACAGACAAAAAGTTTGCTTGATAAAAATTATTTGTGCAAATGTTGCAATGTCGTAAAATAGTCATGTATTCGTTATAGGAGTTAGCGTGATTTCCACCAGAGCGGAATGACAATAGCCTATCTCGCTATCTGATATTGATCTCAGAATCAAGGAAATAAAGTAGGATGTCTTCGTATTAACGGCTACAAGAGTGATATTTTGTTCATCCCAACTTTTAAAACTAATTATACTTTATATAAAATGTACGTTATCTCAAGTTTCTCCTTCAAATTACTTTGGAAACTGTTCATTATTAAGTCAGAGAAGGAACCTATCGGGGGGAGGTGGCGTATGGCCGCCTCCTCAGAAACAAACAATTTTTAGAACTCCCGCCGCCCGGAGGGTAGGAATTGTTAAAAAAACCTGTTCTGTATTTGTGATCCTTTTCTTCTGACCCTATGGAAAGTTCTTTGAATAAAATTTATTGTGGTTTTCGCAAAAATCTGTTAGTGTGAGACCTTTGTTTATAGTTTTTGTGTGGGGAATGTGCTTAGAACTCTCTCTCGTCCTCCTTCAAATCCTCTCTCCTTTTTTTTTTTTTTTTTTTTGGAATACCTGAATTGTCTGCAAGCAAATCCAAAACGGCTTACTACAGAACGAGAAGGAAAAGTTGGTGACTTTGTCCTTATAATATATGAGAGATATGCACCCACCCAGGGGCTACTTGGTAGTATTCAAACTATTCATCCAGGTCCAGGCGGTCATGTTCGTGTTTTTTCCCTTCTTACAAAAGGAGAAATTCTTCCCACAGGCACTCAATCACGGGACGGGTACATAATTGAGCCTTCCTCTTCATCAGCATAAGCATGATGTCTCTTCCAGTCAGGCTGTAAGTCAGAGAGCAGCCAAGTCTAAAGACTATATCAAAAATACTCTCACCGCACGGCATACTTCATTTCATGTCTGGTTTGAAGAGCAGATTTTGTGTTAATACCAACACTATTGGCATTTAAGTGGACACCAAATTTATTTATTACAAAATAGAAATAAAAATTTGGACATTTTCTATAGAAATAAATATAATAAAAATTTTTAATAAAAAAAATTTTACAAAATTATTTCTATAGAAGTTAAAATTTTATTAAATTTTTAATTTTTAAATTATATTAATTATAATTTGAAAAAGTGGTACGAATTTTGGTTCAATTTTGAAAAAATTTGTCCAAATAAAAATCCATTGGTGGCACACTGGCTTTCTTACAATCATTATCTCAGCTTTTTCTATTTCTTAACAACGGGGAATTACTTATCATTATATGCTCTCAGAAATGAAAAGTTTCTAATTTTTTTTATTGCTACGAGGATTTTATTTTTCAAGCTGTAACAGTTGCCTTTTTGTTTTATTCTTTCTGAATCTTATCTTTAATTTTCTTGTCATCTAAAAATTTACATAAGTTTTTTGCAGCTTCGTTTATTTTGGGATATAACTGTACATTTAGAAGTGAACGTTTTTCAATTTATTGAGACAATACAATAAGCCAAACTAGGCCAATAATAGTGTACTGTCACTTTAGTAAATCTTAATTCTATACATCACTAGAAAAATACTAAATTCAGATATTACATACTAATTCAATTGATATTATTATTAATATGGCCAACTATGGCCATTTATTTATTTATATGGCTTAAGGTTCGAACGTCAACTATATATCCCTATTAATGGGACCATTGCTTACCCATAAGCATTATAAATTATTCATTTTGGAATCTAAGCAACAATTTATTCCTGAACTGAACAACAGTGAAATTTAAATTCTCGACAAAGCATTGCATATCCTGGCTATGGATACCACAAATGATCTCTCAAATGTAGAACAATGAATAAATGGTATAATAACTTGAGAGTTCCGTACTGAATGTGAGAAACACGTTG
>PGFW01007159.1:0-14155 GCA_003123925.1 Haematobia irritans
CACACTATGTGAAATTGTTGGTTATGTTGGAGGATTCATAGAAGCTGATTGAAAAACCACCATGCCATTGCCCGGCACCATTGTTTGATATTGATCCACCTTGTTAATTATGGTTTGAAGAATTTGTATTTATTCATTTTTTTTTGTTTTTTGTAAGTATTATTAAGTATTATAGAAAAAAAATTATTATCAGTTATTAGATCTGTTTTGACTTGAATTGAGTTGGTAAATATATACCAATATATTAAATGAATGACACAAATAAGAGAATCACAAAACAAACAACAAAGACAAGCCCCAAAAAAAAAAATGTATAGGCGCTAAACACAAATGTCAGAAACTTGGTTTTTTTTTGCTTTCGAAGTGATTAAAGAGTAGTTACTGTGTTATCGATTTTACAGTCCTCTATTTCTAATCAATTTTTAATCTAAGAGAAAGGTCCAACGAATGCTGGACATTGTGAGTGGAGCCCACATTTAAATATAAAATAGAAAGAGATGATCTCATATATTAAAATTTAACCTGAAATGGTCACATATCATATTTCTTTTTTTTATACTTGTTATTTTTATATTCGACTATTATTTCATTACTTTTTTTTATTTTCCTTTTTTTTTCAATTGTTTTCTTGTATGTATACACATATTTATTCTGAATATCACTGAATATAAAAGAAATATATGAAATGTTATTGATTTTGAATATAAAATCTCACTCTTCTTTTTCTTCTTCTTCGTGAGCATGACAAAAGACATGTCGGAGTAGATTTTTCCGTAGTCAATGTGGGGGGTGTTGGCGGAGATGGTGCTTTGCGACTTATATGAAATGGATTACATGGAGTTCGTACACGGAATTTAGTATTCCAAGATCATGCAAAGCCATTGTGAAGATAATGGACATAGGGTACTGCTGTTTTATTGTATGGGCCAAGCAGTACATTGGCTGTAGGTTTGCTAAACTGCAGGAGGGGTGGGAGGCCTAATTGGACAGACGGACAGACATGGAGACTTAACTGTGTTATGTGAGTTCTGTTCTACTAACCTTCTTTCTCTATATACTTCTTTTCTTCTTTTATTATCGCATGAGACAAAGGTAAAATAACTTATTTTCTGGCCGAAAAGTTTATGTTTTATTGGTTGGTTGTATCTCACTATTAAAATCGGACCTCCCCCCAAAAGACTGATGGGTTAGCCGGCTCTGCCACACTGCCAAACCAACACCTTTGAGATACACCGACCTACACCAAGCAACCAATAACATATGGGCGCCAACGAAACAGCGATATTTGTATGTTTATCTGTTTTCTTTCTTTTGTACAACTGAAATACATTTGGAACAGCTTAACAAGGAGTTTCAGATTTGAGTTCAGTTTTTCATGTGTTACTGAACATTCCCCTTTTTAAGTTTTCTTTGACACTTCATAAAGTGTGAGTTTCACTAATTTTCTTGTTTATTGTGTTATTTATGAGAAATGCCTTCTGCGAACGCAGCTCTGTTGTTTTTAGAGTGGTTTTTCATATTGGCGGAGACGGTATTTGTGGATGGGTTAGGCGAACCTGTAGTTGTATTTGACCTTTTTGGATAACACCAGACGTGATTCAATCGAATTACATTTTGATGTAAAGCGTAATTTTTTTGGGGGGCTAATAATCCTACAAGTCGCAAAATTTATGTTACATAATCCAAACACCTACGTTGACGTATTTGAACTATATTTATTCGGTCAGTTTTTATTTACTTTTTATAGTGAATTACTTTCACATTTTTTTTAGAGTTACATACGATACACAATCTGATATACATTTTTACGATATTTTTTTCTTTTTTTTTCGCGGTGAATGGAAAGGACTGCGGGCAATTCAGAAAATCCCGTAAGTGGAATTCACTTTCCGCAAGAATAGGCGAGCTAATCAAAGGAGTATAACTCAGCACTGAGAGTACAGGTGGGGTTCTATATTGACCCAAATTTGATACAGGGATCGATAGCCGAATTGATTTCTGCGCCACAGCTTACTTAAATAGGTGTTGCGATCTTGTCATTGGAAAGATCGTCAGACGTAGGAAACTGGATACTGCAGTTAAAGTTTCGGAAAAACGTTGTGGGTTACTAGCCGGTGGATAACTCGTTGAGCTTTTCTCAGGAAATTAGAGAGGGTTGTTTAGACATGTCGCAAGATCGACCTTCGGATTCCAAACGATAAGTGCTAATGAAGCTTCAAGCCCTAGTGGGAATAATGTGTCCATCGAGCAGATGATGGCTATGATACGTCAGCAAAGCCAGTTAATGACCGATTGCATGAATGAACTACGGCAGATGCGTGGAGAAATGGCGTCTCTTAGCCATAGGGTTGCAGATGTTTGGAAAACTCCGGTAATGCTTCTGGGATTCGACTTCCTGGGGTCGAGTTCTACTCCCGACAGGGTAACCTGTAAATCAGGAGTATGTTCGGTAGGGGCGAAACGTTCTAACCAGCGGGTAACTCGCGAACTGCAAAACACTTGTGAAGCTAGTACAGCGGAACCGCCACATCTACTGAGGAGCCTAGGATTGTCTTATAGCAAAAGTGAATTAAGTAAGCGGAAACCTAATTTGAATCTTGATAAGTTGCGGCCACATCAAAATTTGATGGATCTGGAAGGGAACATTGACAGTTGGAGAGACTTTATTTTTAGAGTCGAGAAAATGAGGGGAACATCTAACATTATCTCACGAACAATTGTTTAGGCGATTTTTCCATTTTATTGCTGGTAGTCGGCAAGTGTATTGGCAAATTTCTTGAGGACAATGCTGCATGATGTTGATTTCGGGTATTTGCACTAAGAGAAGAGCTTCTTAATTCATTTTAAGTCGTGCGATTTCTGATTACGAGATTATTAAGAGAAATAATGAGAACGGAAGAATTATCACGGAGAGCCTTTTGAGGAATCTTTATTCGGACATTCATAATTCTAACTTTTCGATGCGAAAAGATTCCAGAGGAGGAATTAGTAAAGATTATTAGGGCGTAACTTCGAAGTAACATCGCGAGTCTTATATTTCGTCATCATACTTCCACTATGAGCCGATTGAAATAGGAATGTAAAGCGGGCTGAGAAATTAATAAGGGATAGTAGACAGAAGTTTTAGCCGCGTGGAGTGAGATATGTGATACGGAGAGGAAAAATGTTGCGATTGAGGCTGTGAATAATCACAGTCGCTAATACTGATCGGAACAACATACACCGGAGGTAATTCTTCGAAATTTTAGGAACAAGTGACAGATAATATCCAATCTCCAGCACGGACAGTATACGGCTGCGCCAAATCGTTAAAGCTGAAGTTTTGCGAGTTTCTCAGCCAACCTTTTTCATCAGCCATTCCACCTTTAATTTAGTTTTCTCCTGCGCGTAATGCCAGGAAGATTTTTATAAAAAGAATAGTCAGATCATAAAACCAGAAAAATGTTTGTCGGTCCAGCTTCCACAGTATGAAATGTTTGCTTTGCGGTAGAAGAATCTTTTGTGAATATGCCTTAAAAAATCAGAAGGTGGCCAGAAGTGACCGGGGACCTCTGCCAGGACTCAGGATACCCGTCCTCAGCCAACGCGTTAAAGATTTTGAAAAGAGTATATCCGCGTGTTGCAAGGAACACGTGCCTCAGCCCGGCCCAAAAATCAATTACATTCGAACGAAAAATAGAATAATGGAAGCGGCGATCGCGGCAAAAAATCTTTGTGAAGAGGTGAAGGCAAAGCAGCAAAAAATTATACAGAAAATAAAGAAAATTGAGGTAATAAAAGTTTAATGCGTCTAAAAAGGCGTAAGCGGATGGTTTAGTAGAGACCATCAGTTGACGGGCGGATAGTGATAATAGCATTTTTTGCCCGAAAACGTTAGTAGGTGGCAGGCAAGGTTATGGGCTTTATTAGACTTCGGGGCAGGACGCAAGCTTATTGCGTTCGAAATGGGATTGAATTTTTAGATAGTTATCCGCGAAAGAGCTTTTATAAAATTGACGGACATCAAAATGTTTCATACTGGCTAATGCGCTTGGGAAATCGGTTTCGGTTAAGGGGCGGTGGGTTGCAATTACCAGTCGTTTGGAATGACTAGAACGGAATATATTGATTTTCTTCTAGTTCCGGATTTTAGAGGCAAGAATTCTACTTGTGGGTTGATTCTGGCGGGCTTTCTTGGTTTGTCCGTGGTAGTAGAGCGCGATTAAATAAAGAGGGTGAAAATTAATATGCTCTGAGTTTTGTACTGACGGCATTGAAATTGGGGTAGACAATAGGCATGTTTTATCAGCGGACCAGGATTGAATTTGCGTGGAAAGTTAAGTCGGAATTTCGTCTTCTCGCGGCGTTGGTTTTCGGGAATTGCTTCTCTTTGAAGATGCATACTATCTGATGCTTACGAACGAGGGACATCCCAATAAAGCAAACGGCATTATCCCGTGTTCTCCAGCCATTAACAGAAGCTTTTGTATTGATGAGTTGGACGCAATGCTTAGCTTGGGGTGGGTCGGTATAGGAGGCTCGAGCGATAGCAGCTGGGAGCATCGCGGTTACCGCCCTGAGTTCCGTGTAAGCTGCAGGATCCAAGGAATAGGCCTTGTCTCGATGCCCGAAGGTTAATTCAAGGACAATCAAGGATGCATACCCTCTTCCCACATTGAGGTATATTGAGTAACCTTCAGGATACGAAGTTATATATCGGCCAAATAGACCTAAAGACGCATTTTTGGCAGATCCCACGTGGAAGAAAAGTCGAGGGAGAAAAACTGCATTTACTGTACCCGTGCCGCGCATTGCTTACCAATTCACGTCATCGCGTTTGGATTGTGCAAATGCCGCCTCAGAGGATGTGCAGGCTTATTTGGACCAATGTTATTCTGCAGCGATAAGGGATAACTGTTTGTCACCTCGACCGATCTTCTGGTGGTATTCGTGCTATCTGCCGATTTTGACTCACATATAAGTCTTTTGTCAGATGTTGCTCGTCGCTTAACCCATGCCGGACTTACCATTAACGTGGAAAAGAGCAAGTTTTGCCATAAGGAAGTCAGGTATCTTGGTTTTGTGGTGGGAGAGGGTTGTATCCGGACGGACGAAAGAAAAGTAGAGGCCGTGAATTCTTTCCCAGTTCCTAAAACTCCAAGGCAGCTCAGGAGATTTCTCGGAATGTGTGGGTGGTATCGCAGGTTTATCCGCGATTACGCAGCGATTGCAGCTCCACTACACGACTGCCTAGGGAAGGAGAGGATAAAGAAATTTTCCTTATCGGAGGAGGCGTTAGAGTCATTCGAGCGACTGAAATCTTGTCTCACGTCTGCACCAGTCTTGGTGAACCCCGATTTTGGTCGTAGGTTCTTTGTACAATGCGATGCATCCACGTTAGGAGTCGGGGGTGTACTATTTCAAATTGACGATGAAGGGCATGAGCATCCAGTGGCCTACATGTCGGCGAAACTGAATAAAGCTCAACGTAACTACAGTATAACTGAGTTGGAGTGCTACGCTGCGGTGTTGAGCGTAAAGAAATTCCGTCCATATATTGAGGGTCTTCCATTTACGATAATAACCGACCATGCCAGTCTTAAATGGCTCATGGGCCAAACCGAGTTATCTGGAAGATTGGCAAGGTGGAGCTTGAGGCTCCAGAGTTTTGAGTTCGACATTCAACATCGAAAGGGTTCGTTAAATGTTGTGGCCCGATACCCTTTCAAGGATACATATGGACGAATTCCAATTTCAAAAGGCATTGGATGTAGATTTGGACAGCCCATATTTTCGGTCCGAAAGTTACGAGAAACTCAGGAATAGTATAACGGATAATAAGTCTAGCCTACCCGATTTATGTGTCTCTGACAACTACGTCTATAAAAGGACTTGTTTTGCGACAGGGGATGCACTTCAGGAGGATAAGGCCTGGAAATTATGGGTTCCTGAAGAACTCCGAGAAGAGTTAGTTTTTGCTGCACATTTCTATCCATCTGCTGGACACGGGGGAATACATAAAACTTTACTCCGACTGCGCGAACGCTATTTTTGGCCAAATATGGCTAGGACGTTCAAGCATGTGTGAAAGGCTGTAATGTTTGTATGACATGCAAATCATCGAATCTTTGTAGGAAACCTTTGATGGGAAAACAGTTTTTGACAGACCGTCCTTATCAAAGGATATATGTTGATTTCATGAGTCCGTATCCTCGATGGCAAGATCATGATCATGGCAAGGTCATGGGTGTATTCCATGGGCAGGACTTATTTGCTGTGTGATAGCCGCGCGCTATGAATCAGGGCATGGGTCGAAGCTACACGTTTTTTTTTTTTGTTTGTCATGTATCATTTCATATCCCTATTCTGAGCCGATTTTTTTCACTTTTACGCACTCGTTCCATGCCAATAGTGGTTTCGACGGGTGCGAGCCTGATACGTTACGTACGTTACCAAAATCGGCAAATTTTGGAGTTGTTATAGGGAGCCCACTGTAGTATCTAAAAATACATCACTGGTTCTAAAGTGCTTATTGGGGAATTTAGTTAGAGAGAGTAGCGAGTGGGTCTGCGAGTACGGAGAAGAAGAAAATAGATTTTTTAACACGTGCAAAAGAAAAAAAGGAAAAAGAGAAAAAAAGAAGACGAGAGCCGAGTTGAATGTGATGTAATACACGAAAATGTGAAGACAGCAAGAAATCTATTTTGTTTTTTTTTTAATAATCTGAATAAAAAAAGCGCAGTCTTTAAAGAAAATACACAATGTGAAATTTTCACGAAAAACATTAAACCCGAAAGCAAAAAGCAAAAGAAAAGTGAATATTATTACCCATTAAAAGAAGAAAAAAACGAACTAATTAGTTAAATAAACATTTATATGTATACATTAAACTGAATAAAGAAACTAAATGATGCAAAAATTTGATATAAATGAAACATAAGGACAAAAGACAGGTGCCATTTTATTTAAAACAAACAAAAAAATGTATTAATAACAAATATTATGGAAAATATAAAGAAATAATAAAAAAAAAATGAAAATAATTAATAAGAAAACTGGCAAAAAAATGCTATAGGACCTTTAAAATTTCATAACCAAGAAAATACAACAAGAAAAAAATGAGACTACATGTATAAAAAAAGAACTATAGTTGAAAACTTAAAAATGGAAATAAAAATAATTATGCATAAAATTTTTTTAAAAAATACAATAGACATTTAAAATTAACCTAACCAAGAAAGTACAAAATCTGAGCCTGCATTACCCAACTAAAAACAAAAAGGAACAATTCCGACCTATATACCACCTTACGTCCACATACATTGGCTAATGTCATATGTGATCAAGATGACGTCACACTATGTGAAATTGTTGTTAGTGTTGAGGGATTCATAGAAGCTGGATTGAAAACCACCATGATGCCAGCCACCATTGTTGAATATTGCTCATCTTGTTAATTATTGTTGAAAATTTGTATTTATTATTTTTTTTGTTTTTTTTTTTTTTTTGGTCACATATATATATTTCTTTTTTTATACTTGTTACTTTTATATTCGACTATTATTTCATTACTTTTTTATTTTCCTTTTTTGTCAATTGTTTTCTTTGTATGATGCTACATATTATTCTGAAATATACTGAATATAAAAGAAATATTATGAAATTGTTATTGATTTTGAATATAAAATCTCACTATTCTTTCTATTCTTCTTCGTGAGCCATGACAAAAACATGGTCCGGAGTAGGAAATTTCGTGTCAACTGTGGGCAGGTGGTGGGGAGGTGCTTGCGACTTATAGAAATGCGATTAATGACGTTCGACACATAGTATCAAGATCATGCAAGCATGTGAAAGATACTTGGACATAGGCGTACTGCTTTTTTTGTATGGGCCAAGCCAGTAACATTGTGTGGTAAGCGTTTGCTAAACTGCAGGAGGGGTGGGAGGCCTAATTGGACAGAGGGACAGACTGACGACTTGAACTGGTGTGTGAGTGTCTTCTCTTAGGTGAGTACTATGTTCGAGTTTTTCACCACAAACACTAAATTAAAAGTTGCAAAAATATATATTGAAGACATAACATTTTTTATAGTCTCTGCAAATTATGGATGGAAAGCATCCAAGAAATTGATTGCAAATAATTTTATATTTCCTAAATTAGTTAATTAAAAAAATAACGTTTGAAAACAAATGGTTATTCAACTTGAAAGCCGAAGCATAGTACTCAGTTTTAAATTGTTTCTTATATTACTATTTTTTTATCGCATGAGACAAAGAGTAATAACTCTTCTGGCACGAAAGTTTTTTAATGGTTGCGTTTATCTCCTATTAATGGACCCCCCAAAAGACTGAATGGGTAAGCGGCTATGGCACGTGGCCAAACCAACACTTTTGAAGATACCACCCTACACACACGCAATCATAACACTGTTATAGTCACCAATAGACAATTATTATCTTATAAGTACATTTATATTAGCATAGTTTTGCAGCGCCCACGAGCCGATGGAAACAAAACATTATTCAACAGAAACAATATTTGTTGGCCACGTGGAGGCAGTGGTTAGGCATGTCGCCTTTGTATGCAAAGGTCGCTGGTCCTGCCTTCGCGACCGAACACCAAAATAAAAGTTTTGTAACAAAAAATGTTTTTGGTATAAAAGTTTGAAATTTTCGAAGAAATTCAAAAACTCTAACAAAAGAAGAACATGAAGTCGAGTATACACATAAATAATTTTACAATTTAAACATAAATTTATTTAAACGTGAACTATTTTTTTTCAAGCATTTAACACCATTTTAAATGCATTTAAAATTTGTCGTATTTAGAAATACAAATAAATATGAATATTTTTTAACGAATAATTTTGTACTTAATTTCATTTTTACCTTTAGCGCCGGTATTAAGTTGGCATTTCGCTCTAAAATGGCTATGTTTTCGACGTTTTCTTTCTTTATAAATTCCATTTCAAATTTTTTTTTTTTTTTTTTTTTGTCAATTGTTTGCTTTGGATCCGTTTTTTGTCCGCTAAAATAAGAAATAAGTTTAGCGGCATACTCGAACTTAATGCCCGCTTTTATTTTTGAAAGTGTACGTCAACTCATCTTGGACTACTTATTGATAAAGAGGAACTAAACTTATTTTTTTTTTTCTGAAGATCCATTTGATCCCAACAAAAAAAAATGTGCCCATAATGCCAAAATGATAAACAAAGTTTTTTAAATGTCTATTTTCTTGGTGTCGAATTTCTATTCTTTTACTCGCGAATTACACAATTTAATGTTGAAATTAATAATATTTAGACTATAAGCATATCAATTTTGGGCGAGAGCCCATTAACATGCCAAGCGATAGCCAAAACAAGATGTAACAGCTAAAACAGTTTTCCGAAACAAATACAAGCATTTTCACAAAACTTGCTCTCTTTATTCTCTCGAACTGTGTTATGCTCTAACTCTCAGAGCAATATACTCTCTCTCTCCTGTTCGCTCGCTCCTCATATACAAATATCAACAACATATATATTTTACTTCGAAATTTGTAAATTTATATATGTTAACATTCCACATATTATTTTTATGAAACATTCTTATCCTAAACATAATATATTCTAATATATTAACATATGTGTCCAAACATTTAATCAGTAATAGGAAATATGAAAAAACATTATTTTCTAACAGTGTGGTATTATGAATACTGATACACATAGCTAGGCATGTTAATGTTTCAAAGACGTCAGATATCGCTGTTTATTTCTACATTTGTTTCCATTGCTAAGCATTTGTCACTTTTAACTTTTGAAGGCGCCACACGGACGAAAAAGACTGTTTTTCGTATGTTTGGGTGTAAAAATTATATATTTGGAACTCAAATTTTTTAACACAATATTTTTAAGTGCAAGGCCATATAATGTTCATAAACTAGCATAACATGTTTGGGACATATATGTTAATATGTTAGCAAATATTATGTGTTGCCGGACATAAAATGTTTGTAAATATAATATGCTTAGATGCAAACGTATATAATCTGTTGGAAATAGAAAATATAAAACATATATGTGTTTTAGAAGAGAGACTTAGAGAGTATGCTGCCAAAGTAAAACATGGAAGTAACCCAATTTGGCCGCATTAAAAATATATCCACACAAAGAACATTTCCCATAAAAATTTTTGTACTACGAGTGTATGCGCCTAAGGTGAAACATAATAGTTTTAACAATACGAATACAATATTTATTTGCACCAAATCCTGAAATATATATGCATTGAAGCAAAATGTTTTGGGGTAATATGTTAGAGAAGCAATTTTTTGATGGCCGTGGCAAAATTAGTCTGATAAAATTCTTCAAAAATTAATCAACTAATGTCATCGCAGAAAATTTTTCTTGTTTAATTTTTAACAGAGAAAAAAAAACGAAGTTATTTGCGACTCAGAAAGACGCTTCACGAGGAATGTCGATATGTGTGGATAAGAAAATAATAGCCAGAAAATTCGAAGTATCCAATGGCGGAAATACCAATTAGTGGCGACAGGAATTTTATAATTTAATATTATCACTCGTATTCTTCGAACAAACGAACACGATTTCGCCTTACTCAGTACTTTCGTTATTTGGAAGCCTATACTACATAAACAAACGAAGACATAGTTTCATCTCTCATACTTGGCTACTTTACCGTCAGCACGACAAGAATCGTAAATAAGATTGCCAATTTGCTCTGTTTACATTATTCTATGATCCACGAATATTGCGCTTCTTTTTATCTGTAAGCATCCCAACCAAACGGGACACATTTTTTTCCAGTGGAGGTTCCAAAGTTTCATGACCTGAAATGTATAAAAAGAAAAGATTTGTCATTAACTATACGTGTAATGGTATATGGGTTTGTGAACGGTTATTCATTGATATGTAACAAAATTTATTAAGCTGTCTTGGACTAAAAAATGTGAGTTTACGTTTTGTTAATAGCAACAAATATTTTGTTATATTAACAACACATATATTATTACTGACAACTTACTTCATGAAAAATCCCAGCAAATCGCAAAACTTTGGTCCAATTTTCAACAAGTCGGACAAGGGGGAGGTCTCCCTCCCCGACATCAATAAATGTGGTGGGCTCTTTTTTTACCATATGATCTCTGCAAATTTCAAGTAAATCGGTTCAGTCGCTTCCGAGTTTACCCGTATTAAATTAAATAAATAAACAAACGTAGTTCGGATTTTATATATAAATATCCTACAAACATATTTAAGAAACCAGCAAATTGAAAAATATATATATTTTTTTTTCATAGACATTTAAATAAATGCTTTCTGCACTCTCTCATGAGTGAACTTTTTGCTTGCCATCATACATGTGTACGTTTCATACTCTTCTTTTAGCTTTCGTACATATTCTCAGCAATGTGTGCGTCACCAGTCTTGTTATTTTTGTTTTCATATCTATAGCTGCCGCCTGAACAAACCAATTTGTTTGAAATTCAGGATGTTTTTACGGTTTCCTCTGTCAACCATCTACAAACACATTTCAATAACAAATGCTTCATATTCAGTTAACAAATTTTGAGCATCACTATATTTTACATAAAAAAGTGTTAATATTTATTTGCGTTTTTTTGTTAGGATCAACAGTTCAAATTTAATTCTTTAATTCTATGAGACTCAATCTGAGGAAATGTAGGAAAATGTCATTTTTAAGGACGACTTTAATTCCGACCAGTTACCGTGTAGGAGACTATATTTTGGAGGACGTTACTTCATTTAAGGACTTAGGAGTTATGATGGATAGTAAGCTGACATTCAATCTGCATGTGGACTCTTGTGTTGGGAAGGCGTCTGCACTGTTGGGATTTATCAAGAGGTGGTCTAGGGAGTTCAATGATCCATATTTATGTAAGAGCTTATTCGTTTCCCTTGTGAGACCCATACTGGAATATGCGTCGATTGTGTGGTCCCCGAGCTATGAGTGCCATATTAATAGACTCGAGTCCGTACAGAAACAATTTCTGTTATTTGCCCTGCGATATTTAGGTTGGAGTAGTTCCAGATTTACCTCCCTATGTCGACAGACTTAGACTCATTGATCTGCCTACTTTGCGACCTAGGAGACTTATGTTAGATATTTTATTCTTTGTGAAATTGCTTAAAGGGGAAATAGACTCACCATTTTTAATAAATACTTTACAGTTTAACGTTCCAATGCGTCAATTAAGGAACTTTACCCCGTTATTGCTTCCTGTCTTTAAACATAACTATGAGTTACATAATCCCTTTTATAGAATGTCAAAAGAGTACAACGAATTATGTTATTTATTTTCTATCTCTGATTCAATTGTATTTATTAAACGCTCTATTGCAAATGCTAGACTAGGGTTCGCCTAATTAGACTGGTTATCTATTCTTAACAATCGCTATATCTCTGGCTTCATCCTGTTATCAACCATTCCCGACCACTTGTTCTAGTAAATTTTTCCCATCATCAACCATTCCCGACCACTTGTTCCTGTAAATTTCTTCCATCAACTACGCCATAAAACTTTGTCTTCTGTTCCCGTCCATCTTAACACTTTGTTCCTGACCACTACCTCATTTTCCTTTCGACTCTGATCCTGTTCGCTCCTGATCATCCCATTTATTTCTACAACTGCCTTATCTTGCTTCATTGTCTCTGTTCCTGTCCATCCAACTATTTGTGTTCCTGCTGTTAACAAGTTCCTGTTCCTGTTGTCTCTGTTACTGTTGTTTCTTGATCATTTTCTCCTGTCCGTTATATTGCTCCTTAGTCTTTGTTCCTGTTCATCCAAATATTTGTTCCTGCTGTTATCGATTCCCTGTTCCTGTTTGTCTCGCTGCTGTTAATTCCTGCTCTTTTTCTCCTGTTGTTATCTTGTTCCTGATTATTATAATCTCTTTCCTCACAATTAAATCGTTTACTATTATATATTATATTTATCTTTGTCCATTTTTCTTATTTTTGTTTTATTTAATAAGTCATTTTTATTATTGTATTGTTTCATACATAAATTTTCTTTTATTATTAAAATTATATAAATGTGTATATTATTATTTGTCTCTAATTTTAAAGTATTGTATTTTGTATTTTATTCATCTATATTTTATGTTATAACTGTACTTTCACTGTTTATATCAAAACGGCTGGTACCCTTTAGCCTAAATAAAAATAAAGTTTAAAATAAATAGGTAACTTCTTCGCCAATCAAATTGGCACCTTCTCCAACACCATACATGGAGCACGATATAACAAACGGCAATATTTAAAAAACAAAATCGTCCAAACGGGCAAATAAAACAAGTAAGCAGTTCATTATCACGACAAAGTTTAATTTGGTAAAACCCCTTATTTTCATCAATTTTGAAAAATGTATATTTGCCAAAGAATGTCCTATTGAATAATATGGCATCATTTCGTTTCTCATCTTTGTTTTTTGTACCATAACTATGGGACCCAATCAGTCACGTCGTCCACAAGTTCAATAATGTTCAGACCAACTAACCGATCTATCTCCTTCTTTAATTTAACATAAGTAACAATGATATGGATACTTTTATAGGAATACACTAAAGAAACGGAACAGCACGCACCATTAATTTTATATCGATTTTCCTTTTAAATTTGCCTATTTCGCGGAATAATGTTGGAAAGCACTTCACAATCCTCGAGCACGACTCTGTACTTTCTGTTGTGTTATAATTTTCAATCTCGCCCAACAATTGGAGTACGTAATCCTTCAACAACGTAGATGTTACTACATTTACCACAATAACTACATTTACCTGTTTTGAGGTTGTTGGAGTATGTAACAGGGGGAATCGGGACGAAAGTGATATGTTCCAGAGATGTACACTTTGTACCGATGTCCGGATTAAGGTGGTATTAATTTCGGTGCGAGGAACTTCAACTAAAGAGGAGAAATTCAGTAGAGGAACACTGTGCCATACAGAATATCTGTCACAAGAGATATTATGGGCAAGAAATAAAAGGGAAAGAATTGTTTCAGTTTGATTTATTCTAGAGTAAGTTTGTAATCACCGTTCCAGAGAACGGTTGTGTGAATTCAACTTTTAGAACTAGCCAAGAAAATGTTTTCTATTGACAATTCAAAATAGGTACTTAAACTATGAGTAATTCATTGTATTATTAGTTA
>PGFW01007176.1:0-15154 GCA_003123925.1 Haematobia irritans
AATCTGCTTAAAAATAAAATTTTAAGCATTTCAGAAATTACATGGAAATTGCAATTTAAACTGTGATTGTCTTATTCTGCCATTACAAATCTATGAAAGGATTATTAAAAGGCTACATTTTGCCAAATGATAACAAATATAAAATTCCTCATAAAACTCTTATATCTTCATATGTCCTAGTTGATTCGATGAACAAAATCCTTCTGTTTGACTTTCGCACAGAAAGAAGCGTATGCACATAGATTTAAACCACACATCCGGTATGGTACTTTACCATACCATTTTCAGACTCACATCCCAACATCGTTGCCATAATAAAAGAAGCACTTGATTTTCTAGTCGAATTCAGTCGTTGTTTGTTACCAAAGATACCAATGCGCTTTACCAGGGTTATGCATTTCCCGCCTTTGTTATTTCCCCTATTAGCAAATGTTAACCCCCAAGATTTTCACATCGTTCCACGAATTGCTCTTCAGTTCTATTGCCACCACCACAATATAAGCACGAAAGCAAACAAAAGCTTTGTGAGCATTTCATTTTGACAGGATAGCTACATAAATTCGTCTATTTTACCGATTGTTGGTTAGAGCTTACCTAGCTGACTCATGAGACTTTGTTTTGCGCGCCGCTGTGGCAACTGCAAAACAAACAGCAACAGGAGTGACAGACATCAGTGATAACGAACAACAAATGAATGCCATGGAATGAATTTATTCGGTTTTGCTTTTGTGTGTGTGCACCATCGCATAGAAAGAAAAAAAAAACAAGCAACCTGCGACCAAACTGCCACCAATGTCTATATGACTTTCTAATCAAATCGAAACTGAAATTGAGGTGAAACTACATTGAAAAGAGCATTCGAAAATAAATAGAGAAAATATCAACAACAACAACTAAAACAAAGGAACAAAAGTAGCAATAACAACATTCAAATTGGCAACAAATAATCCAAAAGACAACGGCAACAATCTGCGAGCGTAGATCTAAAGAATCCTATTGTGGTTCATTAGAAGTAAGTAAATATTAACAGAAAAATAAAAAAAAACAGACATTTTAAACTTCTTTGTGTAGACATTTGACATGAAGTGAAAATTGTGAGAAAGCCCTTAAAAAAATTGAGTTTTTGACTGAATGCAAATCTTAAGATTTTTTCGATAGAACAAAATACCAATGAAAAACCATGAGTTTGGAAATATAAATAAAATATTCATACGATGATTATATCAGATTAATATATGCAATTCCTTTCAAACTATGGTGATATCAAGAAGGCAGACTATAAATTTTCATGGAAAATGAAAATTAAAGGGATCTCTATGAACCGTGTCAGGTTGGGTCTTTTAAAATACCGTCATATATGTTATGCAAAATGTAGTACTCCTACAAAATCATGTTGAGAAAAGTTAAAAGATGAGAGATTACGAGAGAATAATTTTGTTGTTTCACAGTGTTAGGGGGACTGGGAAAACATTAGTATCAAGAGAGTGAACTCAAGCAATTGAATCGCGAATTGTACAATGAAATGGAAACGAAAGACACATGTTGATCGGCTTATACTGAGAGGTCTATAAATAATTATAAACCGAAAATGATAAAATTTCGCATGGTAATAGAAGTCCATGGTTCAACGGCATCGGAAGAAATTTGTTACTCCAAAATACCCTATATAATTGTAATCTGATATGGACCAATGTTTGAGTGCATATACTAACATCACGTACCCTATTTCAATAGGATCGGATGAAATTTGCTCTTCCAAGAGGCTCCGACATGAAATACCATCTGACCTTCATCGATAACAGTCACTTGTGCCCAGTTTCAAGTCGATAGCTTGTTTCTTTCGGAAGTTAGCGTGATTTAAATAGACGAACGGACATTGCTAGATCGAATCAAGAAATATCACTAATTTAAGGGGTCTGAGGCAACAAACGGAATGACAAGTTAGTACAAACCGCATCTTATAGTGTCTAAATATTCCAGGCAACTTTTGGAAGTTTTTCTAAAAGCCCAACTTTTAAAGCATTTCCACAAATTTATTCTCCAAGATGTTCTTTATTTTTAATTACCCCAGGAAGTTATTTTAATTCAAGTTTATTATAGCTCGCTCTTTCTATAATTTTAATGATAACTTTAAAAATATGTTTTTTTTTTCCTAGAAAAACGATTTTTTTTAAATTATTTGAGATCAACAGTTTCCGACAAGCATTAGAATGCATAAAAATCATACAAAAAATAATAAAATTATTTAGCAAATATTGCAAAATACACACAAAAAAATTTTTTTCTCGAATTCAATCAACACAAAATTAACGTTGATATCCAATTACATTTTGTTGAATTGAAATGTGCGTTCACATCACGCGAAAATGACTGGTATCAATGAGACAGTTTGTAAGTGGGCATGAGAAAAAATTCTTGATTAAAAAATTAATATGATATTTTTCAGCAAATTTCAATTAGATTTTCTTATTAATTGATTCAATTAAAAATTTAATTGATGTTGATTGCAAAACTCAATTAATTTATTAATTGAAAAAGGTAACTATTTTTAATTACTTTCTGAATTGGCTTAGAGTTTTTATTTGGATTAACAAATGATTGTTTGCAATACATTTTTAATTTAAAAAAATCAGCACTTTTTTAACTGAATTAGTCTTCCGAATTTGATTAAAAAGTTAATTGTATCAATTAATTTTTTAATTAAAAATTTTAAAATTTTCAATCATTGACTTAATTAACTTAATCTTTCTATCATGATTAAAAAGTTAATTGTATCAATTAATTTATTAATGGAAAAAATTTTCAACTTCAATTAACTTTTTAATTGGAAATATTTTGGTGATATTTTTTTCTGTGTATCACACATTTCTTAATTCACATCCAAAATACTGAATTCGGATCACACCTTCAGAAGTGATGCAAATTCAGTACAACGGCCAAAAAGAACATTGTCACTACTTTTTTGGCAACACTCATGTTTTGGTATATATGTTTGCTCTGGAGATCAAATCCATCTGAAATTTTATACGGCAAAGAATTTTTTAAGGAAACTATTAAATTTGATAGGTATTTAATATTCGACCCGTCCGAACTTAAGGCGCGTTTATATTTGTTTTTATTTTTTTTTTCTTTCAAAAATATGAAATTCTCCTCCACAGGAAAAAAACTTAGTTACGTATAATAAAATTTCTTGAATTTGTTGAAATTATTTACTTATTTTTATCTTATTTAACATATCTAACGTTAATTAAGTTTTTTAGAGAGTATATATTAGAAACGCCGATTCCACAAAAATAATTAAATGATCTAATTATATACAATTATTTTTCGAGCTTTATGGACAGATATAGATTAAGGGAACATGGTTAATAGAGCATTGAAAAGAAAACGCCAGATACCAATCTATAACACGGCCTGGACTGTACATGTTCTCGGTTCGGGCGAAATGAACCTTTCCACAGCCTTAGTATAAGATCTGGCTGGGAGAGGATAACTCAATTTTGGGCCCTTTATGCAGTCCAGGCGTGGTATAGATTTGGTATCTGGCGTTTCTTTTCAATGCTCTATTTAACCATGTTCCTTAATCTATATCTGTCCATAAAGCTCACAAATAATAATTGATATAATTAGATTATAATGCATATGGACGTCAATTGCCTGTTTCCGGTTACAGGATAAACATGTAATATAATAAGCAACGATGAGCCGTCGTAAAACTAGGAAAAACACGAACTAATGTACGCGTTAGAATTGTTGTTGTATCCTGGAAACCAGTTTCTGTTAATTGTCATATGTTGTAGTTGGACTGTAGAAACAATAAGCATTGTTCGACCTGCTGTCACCACTTAGGTGAATTCTAACATATTAGCTTTCTAAAAAATAAATTTCGTGTTGTTGCATTACTATGTAACAAACGAAAATAAAAATAAGATTAAAGGGACTTGTAAGTTATATGAAAAGATGATGTACAGTGGGAGAAAAGATGATTCAATTTGTAAGAGGAAATTTCCCAAATGTTTTCTCCATAAGGAGTTAGCATAAAGGGCCCAAAATTGAGTTATCTCTCCCAGCCAGATCTATACTAAAGGCTGTGGAAAGGTTCATTCGCCGAACCGAAACATGTACAGTCCAGGCGTGTATAGATTGTTATCTGGCGTTTTCTTTTCAATGGCTCTATGAAACCATGTTCCTTAATCTATATCTGTCCATAAAGCTCGAAAAATAATTGTATAATTAGATATAATGCATTTGGACGTCAATTGCCTGTTTCGGTATCAGGCTAACATGTAATATAATTAAATGATTTTTGACAAAATCAGGAAAATTTATTAAACAAAATTATTACTTTTCACTCATTAAAGAAAATTTCTTAGTTTGAAGGAAAATATTGGAGTCAAAATTCCAAAAATGTCTTTAGTGCCATACGACATTATTGGTAAAATTTACAAATTTTAAGAAATCCTGAACTATTTTGTTATTCACTATATGCCAGCAAGTAGTGCAAACTTGGATCATCTCCAATGAATTTTACACGGGCTTGTCATAGGACGGAAGTACTTCCTTTTTGGATCCTTTGTATTGCTTTAGAAGTTGTGCCCTGAAAGTAATTTGAATGAAGCAAATTTAAAAAGGCAAAAAAAAATTTTTTTTTCAACCAATTTCACATTTTCTTTCATCCGAATGTTTTATTACACTATTATTTTCCTATTAACTAATTTCTACTCTGCCACAACGCCATTGAACGCATCCCCAGCAGAAAAAAAATTTGGAAGTTCTTACTCAAGGCCACAACTTTAAAAGAACTGTCAAAAAGTTGCTCTCTCAAAGATGTTCTTTATTTTAAACTGCAACAGCGAAGAAGTGTGTTTGTGTTTTCAAGTAGATAAAAACAGATTAGAATTAATAAAATGGTACAAAATTATTTACATTTAGACCGAAAAAATTCTAAACGCTTTGTAGAAAAATTCGATTTTTTTAAAATATTTGATCACTAAAAAGTTCAGACAAGCAATCGCCATTAAAAATCATAAAAAAATTTAAAAATTATTTATTTGTCAAAATATCACAAAATTTCTTAATTCACATCCAAAACACTGAACTCGCCTCACACCTTAAGAAGTGATGCAAATTCAGTGCAGCGGCTGTTGAAATGGTGGACATCCGTCCTGAGACAAGCCCATGTTAAATTCATCGCTACTGCGTCCAATTTGCACTACTTCCGGATCCAAAAAGAACATTTTCACTACTTTTTTGACGACGCTTTTTTTGCTGGGATAAAGCGTTGAAAAGTCAATTCAAATGTTGGCGATATGATCGTAATGCCATACCAAGGAATAACATTATAATTGCTTCTCGAGATGTTTTTTATTAGTATGAACGAAAAAATAAGAGACCCAGGTTCAAATCTCACCAGCGGTAATTTTTTTATCAAATATTTTTCTAAAAAATATTTTTTTTAGAAAAATTTGTTTTTCTTCAAAATATGAAATTCTCCTCTACAGAAAAAAAAACTTAGTTACGTATAATAAAATTTCTTGAATTTGTTGAAAATTATTTACTTATTTTTATCTTATTTTACATATCTAAAGTTAATTAAGTTTTTTAGAGTGTATATATTAGAAACGCAGATGTCACGCCGATTCCACAAAATTAATTAAATGATTTTTGACAAAATCAAGAAAATTTATTAAACAAAATTATTACTTTTCACTCATTAAAGAAAATTTCTTAGTTTGAAGGAAAATATTGGAGTCAAAACTGCAAAAATGTCTTTAGTGTCATACGACGTTGAAGATGGGCGCATTATTGGTAAACTTTAAAAATTTTTTAGAAATTTTGAACTATTTTGTTATTCACTATATCCCAGCAAGAGCTTCCAAAAAAGTAGTTTGGATCCCCAATCTGTGATCCGGAAGTAGTGCAAACTTGGATCATCTCCAATGAATTTTACATGGACGGAAGTACTTCCTTTTTGGATCCTTTGTATTGCTTTAGAAGTTGTGCCCTGGAAGTTAATTTGAATGAAGAAATTTAAAAAGCGAAAAAAAATTATTTCAACCAATTTCACATTTTCTTTCATCCGTATGTTTTATTACACTATTATTTTCCTATTATCTAATTTTTACAATTTGAAAAACTTTTTCGCTCCGACCAGGGATTGAACCTGGGTTTGCTGGCAACATAACAGAACGCCTTATCACACTCTGCCACAAACGCCATTGAACATCCAAGCAAAAAAAAAATTGGAAGTTCTCAAGGCACAACTTTAAATAACTTCAAAAAATGCTCTCCCAAAGATGTTCTTTATTTTAACTGCACAGGAAGTTCATTTGAGTCAATTTCTTTATAACTCGCCTTTGTGTTTGTGTTTCAAATAGGTACAAATTATTTACATTTAGCCGAAAAAATTCTAAATCCTTTGTAGAAAAATTTAGATTTTTTTTTTAAATATTTGATCACAAAAGTTCCAGACAAGACAAAATTTTAAAAATAATTTATTTGCCAAAATATCACAAAATTTCTTAATTCACATCCAAAACACTGAATTCGCCTCACACCTTAAAAAGTGATGCAAATTCAGTGCAGCGGCTGTTGAAATGGTGGACATCCGTCCTATGACAAGCCCATGTTAAATTCATCGCTTCTGCGTCAATTTGGCACTACTTTTCACTACTTTTTTGGCGACGCTTTTTTGCTGGGATAAAGCGTCGAAAGGTCAATTCAAATGATCGTAATGCGATACCAAGGAATAACATTATAATTGCTTCTCGAGATGTTCTTTATACGAAAAAATAAGAGACCCAGGTTCAAATCTCGCCAGCGGCAATTTTTTTATCAAATATTTTGCAAAAAAAAAATATTTTTTTATGTTATGCATCGTTTTTATTTTTTATTTTCGGCATATATTTTCGTATAAATATATTTTTTCCATTAAAAATCAAAACAAAAAAAAAAACAAATTCTCGTAATTTGCAAAACCTTCTCAAAAGAACATCCATGGAAGCAAAAAAGTCGAACGGCACAGGTTCAAATCCCAGCGGGGATAAGTTTTTTTTATTATTTTTTTACTTTTTATTATCAATTTTCTATTTTTTTTTTTAAATTTTTTAATGAGCTTTCTATTTTTTTGTAAAATTTAATTATCCAAAATTTGCACTTAAAATAGCCTGATTGCGTTCTTTCAAATACTTGTCCACAAGGACTGCATCGGAAGTAGAAAAAAATTATTGGGGGATCCCAATATGCGCTTTAGAAGAAATATTTGTGTACTTGTCCAAAAGGACTGCATCGGAAGTGAAAAAAATTCATTGGGGGATCCCACGATGCTCTTTAGAAGAAATGTTTGTGGACTTGTCCAAAAGGACTGCATCGGAAGTTGGAAAAACTCGATGGGGGATTGTGAGATGGGCTTTAAACGAAATGTTCCAATTTTTTGCTGGGATATAATCTTTATGTTTATCTTTATTATGTATAATCTTTTCCTCTGTTGTAGGTAATTTAACAAACGTAGGCAAAAAATTATTGATCTAAAATAATTAAATCGACTTTAACTTACTTGGATCCAAAGATTTTGACCTTCCTTTAAGGATTTTCGTATTGATTCTGAGCCAAAGATGCGGCTTTTTTAAAATAAAATCATTTTTTAGCTACCTATCTGGAATTAAATCTAGGACCAATAAAATTAAAATTAGGATACAGATCTCATCAAATTGTCATTCTCTTTTCGCGGTTTATTAATAAAGGTACTCACGTACAAACAAATGCCAGTTTATAAATCTAAATTATAACGGATACTTCAAAGTAAAAACTGTCTTCTTAATTCCAAAAACAAAATTTAGATCAAAGACGCCGAATCCTCAAAATAGCCTATATTTGAAGCGTTTTTTCTTACATTTAAAGTTTCAATATTTCAGTTAATTGAAGGACAATTTCATTAAATCGAAAATGTGTTTCTTTACTTTAAATAAAATTAGCCTTAGTTCAAAGACATGCGACATTAACGAAGGGACGCAAATTTACAAAATTTGTGTCCTAAATTTAATGAAAAAAAATTTTGAAACAAATATTATAAACTTTATTCTAATTAATATTTCATTATTTTAAAGAAATTTGTCCTTAATATTTTGTAAATTTCGTAAATCCTTAAATTTAGGTTGCGCCACCGTGGTGCAATGGTTAGCATGCCCGCCTTGCATGCACAAGGTTGTGGGATCGATTCCCGCTTCGACCGAACACCAACAAGTTTTTCAGTGGTGGATTATCCCATTTCAGTAATGCTGGTGACATTTCTGACAATTCCAGGTGAATGTGAATCAATTTCACGATTTTCGTGTCCTACAATCCACTTTCAGCGGAATTTTCGTGAAATCAATTCACTTGCAAAAGTCTTGGTGAAAGTTGAATTATGTCCAAGATGGGTGTATTTCAGGTTAAAAAATGTACTCGCGTAAAAAATTTGAAATGTTTTATATTTAATACATGAGTTTTATTAAAACTGCGTCATTTAGTCTATTGATTCCACTTATTTTGATTTCCACATTAGTGAATTTTTGGGTGATTTGTGCAACCCAGCTGGTTACAGAAAAGTTAAAAAAAGGACGTGGAATTAAGAACACCAAATTTTCACGTTCGTGGATTTGACGTGAATAGTGGAAGTGGAATTGGAGTGGATATCGGAACATTGGTGTAAGTGGTTTCACTGCAATGTGGAACGCCGTTTGGACTCGGCTATAACAAGGATGTCCCTTGTCATTGAGCTTAACATGGAATCGAGCAGCACTCAGTGATGAGAGAGAAGTTCACCAATGTCACAATGGACTGAATAGTCTAAGTGAGCCTGATACATTGGGCCACCACCTAACCTAACCTAGGTTGCGTAATATTTAATATCACATAAACATTTTTCCAGTGTAGGGTTCACTTTTTTTGTGTTTATGTAACATTTAAAATTTCTACAGTGGTTTTGTAAAATTAAGACGAGCTATTATCGTTTTTTGTCCATACAATTCTCTTCAATTGTACGATTTGGCTCATCGAAAAGTGAATTTTTGTGGGAATAAAGTAAGTAATCATATGAAACTTTTCCGTTCTATATTTTCAGGCATCTACTGGCTTCCCTGCACATCAACAGGATCTAGTGAAAATTTCAGTTCTGTCACATTCGATTCTCCTGTCACTGATACCATATCCCTCTTAACAAGAGCTATGCAGCAACAATAGCCCGTCATCTATCAACGAGTCCAACAACATCATCTGGAAAAAAAACCAAGACCAAAGTAATCGTTCTTCTGTTTGCAATAACAAAACCATCAACGAAATAGTATCTGAGGACACCTTTCATACGCTTGACTGGTGCAACCAAACACCCAACCAAGCAAGCAACCAACCAGCCAGCCACCATCATGCCAGGCTTCATGGACGATAATCGTATTTTATGGCTTAAGTGCACCATCTCCAATATGTTGGGTGTATATGAACCAGAATTTGTCAATGCTGTTATCTATGATAATATGAACGATTTCAAGAGCTTCCTCGAGGACAAGTACACCAAAAACGAGGATATCAATAAAATCATGCTATATGTATGGCGCACCTTCTATGACAAACTGGTCGAGGAGGAGATCACCGTATTGGAAGAGGGTAAGTGAAACAACGTTTATCTGCCAAACACTTGTCTCGAAATGGGAAACTTCGATGAGGAGCACTTCCTTCAGCTACGGCTACGGCCAGATAGCACAATTTTTTCCATCTCGGTTTTCTCAAACAAGAGTGCCAAAGAAACTTTAATTGAATTTATAAGTAAATATTGAATTATTTAGAATTGGTGTGTATACTCGATATCTCATTTATATCGATTTCATACGATTCGAGTGAATACACTGCGATGAGATGCGAATCGTTTTGAAATTCATTTTGTCGTTCTGATTGTGCTCTCAACACTTCAGCTGAGATCTTCGAACAATGAATTGAAGTGAGTGACTGCTAGCTAGAATTGCTTAAAACTGGAAGAGCACTTGAGATGCACGATTTTGATAAGATTTTGATTTGGTTGTTGTTTTGCCAAGGGGATTGATAGTAATTATTTTCGATGAGGGCAAAGTGTTTGCATCATCTTATTTTACATCTAGCCGAAGAAAGAATCTCGTTAATACTCCAAGGTATTTACACAGGAATGTTTAGGTTTGGTCGACACTTCAGTAACAATCATTTTCTCAAAATGTTTGCCAAAGTTTCCAATACTATTAATTATTTTTCAAGTATGAAAAATTTCTGGTTTGTACAATATGTCATCGATGAATCATTGAATGTATACAATGAATGTATACAATGAATGTATACAATGAAATAATGGAGACGTAATGATAGAGATTATGAAGCAATCATTTATGTATCACACATATTGTTTTAAGTCATTGAAAGAAATGATACTCTTTACGCGTTGAGTGGTTATAAGACATTAATTTATTCTACAAAATTATCAATCTTATATATTAAATCTTAAACTAGCTACATTCTAAATATTCTTAAAAATTATGAAAGATAAGGAATCTTCATATCGAATCTGTACCGGTGTAGCTCGCAGGCACCTAAATTTCATTGAGATTCAAAGATTTATTTTTATCAAAATATTTAAATTTGCCTTTTCAAAAAAATTTTAATTTCACGCACAAAAATTATTATTAAAAATTTCATTGGGGGTCGTGTGGCCATCAGAGATTTCCCCCATGTTCCGCATACTCCAGCAATCGCAAGAATTTAGTTTTCTTTAGTATAAAAGAGAAGAAATCAGATTACACACCCAAACAAAATAATTCTTTATCCAAAAAGAAATTTTAGACAAACCAACAGTTCGTTTCGATTCATTTGCCTCTTTTTTGCTTTAAATACGTTGGAAGAAAGTATATACGTTTGTTGATAAAGTTTTGATTTACCTTTTCCAGATGTCAAAAACAATTTCATATAAGACTACTCAAAAACCAGTGAGATTTTTTACATCCTTAGCACTTTTTTCTCTAACGTACAAAACAACGTGTGAGAAGGAAATATCGATTTTATAAATTTTTTTAAAATTACCTTTCGCCTGGAACGAGAGGAAGTCGCCAAGTGCAATTGTAAGCCAATACACTATCAGCTGTTATTGGTCATTCAATAGCACAAAATACATATAAATTATATTTATATAGATAGCTAGAAGCGGTATGGCGCCCACGAGCCCGGATAGAACAAACTTTATGTAAAAGAAAATACGTTTAGTTGGGCACCGTGCCGAAGCAGTGTCTGCTGCAGTCCGTTCAATCCCGCTTCGACGAACACCAAAAAGTTTTTTTTTGTGTTTCTTTACATATATTCCAGATATGCTGCGGAAGAATTCCCAAAAAAAAAAGTTCAACAATTACATCTACGATTAAATTTTTACTATGAACTATAAACATGGTGCCTTATAAAGATATAGTAAAGTCAAAAAACGAAAAAGTGCCTTGAATAACACGCAATGGACTGTGTTGTTGGGTTCAAAAATATTTTTTAGTTCAAAAATAAAATTGGGTATTGAACTGTAACACGAAATTTGTTTGCGTGATAACAATTTAAAATTTTCGAAGGAATTTTCAAAAAAAAACCTCCTAACATGAAGAAAAAACGTTTTCCGGGCTACATGTTTTCCAAAAACGTTTGTTTTTTTCCTTTGCCGTGATATCGCCTAAATTTTAATTTGTAATTGAACATCTTATCAAAGCAGAACTATGTGCGGCACTACGAAAATTCTGGGGCATTTGCCATTCTCCGAATACGAAGACACTTCCCATTATATTGTTTTTTATTGTTTTTTCAAAAATTATATTACATAAAAATATTGTTATTATCCCAAAATTGTCACTCAAATCCTAGCTATTTGAGAGCACAGTGCACAACAAAAAATGTTAAATGTTTCTTTTCCAAAGTAGAAAATAATTAAACTAACTCAGAATAAACTTACAATCGCAAATTAGCAATTGTGGTGCCTGGCATTCAGGACTACATTGTTTATAGATCGCGGCCGGCAAAAATTATACACAAATGAAGATAAATTAGTACTTCTCACAAAATGATTATTATTTCTTTAAATTTGCAAATTTTACTTCAAATGAGCCCATCTTAATCTTCGTATGTCTTGCAATTTTCTTGCAACTTTGAACTCGAATTTTTGTCTTCACACTAGAAAAATTTCTTTAACAAGTAAAAAAAAGTATATACGGCCGAAACGATTCGGCCAGGCCGAATCTTATGTACCTCCACCATGGATTGCGTAGAAACTTCTACGAAAGACTGTCATCCACAATCGAATTACTTTGGTTGTGGTATCTTAAAACTTCTTAACATCGTTTTCTAAATTGTGAGTTATTCCATACGTGATATATATTAGACAAAAAAGTTATGTATAAGGTAAGTCTTATAAATAATTTCGACACGACATGGACTTTTGCACGGTACGAGAGAGCCAAATTGAAAGAATATGGGGTCGTTTATATCGGGCTATACAGAATTATGAAATTGATATGGACCAATTTTTGTGTATTGGACCGATTTATCTGAGGGCTATATATAACTATAAACCGATATGGACCTTGTTAGGCATGGTTGTACCAATGTACCAAATTTCAACTGACTCGGATGAAATTTGTTCCTCCAAGAGGCTCCAAAACCAAATCTCGGGATCGGTTTATTTGGGGGCTATATATGATTATGGACCGATATGGACCACTTTTGGCATGGTTACTAAATGTCATATACTACTACCAAGTACAAAGATCAACCAGATCGGATGAATTTTGCTTCTCCAAAAGGCACCAGAGGTCAAATCTGGGGATAAGGGTATTTGGGCTTATATTATATAATATATGACTAATATGAACAAATTCCTGCATGGTTGTTGGATACCAATTACTAACATCACGTACCAAATTTCAACCGAATCGGATGAATTTGCTCTTTCAAGAGGCTCCGGAGTCAAATCTGGGGTCGAGTTTTAATATGGGGGCCTATTAACTATAAATTATTGACCGATTTCGACCAATTTTTGCATATGGTGTTTGAGGCCAATATTATTGACACGATACCAAATTTCAACATTTATCAGATGAAATTTGGTCTTCCTAGAGGCGCCGAAGTCAAATCTTGATCGGTTTATATGGGGGCTTATATAAAAATTATGGACCGATGTGAAACAATTTTTTGCATGGTCATTAAAGTCCATATACTAACACCATGTACCAAATTTCAGCCGGATAGGATGAAATTTGCTTCTCCTAGAGGCTCCGCAAGCCAAATCGGGGGATACGCAGCAAAAAATGGAGCACTAGTTCAGCAGGATTGTAAGGAGAGAGGCAGTACCAACTTCTTACAAAACAACCGAATCAGGCTGCTGATTTTTGTGGGCGATGTCCCGATTTATAGCAGCTTCAACATAGCGCTGATATAATTGCCTCATTTCAAAACAATATTGCCTCAGAAGTGAGCATATAAAACCGATATCCAGATTTGGCTGTTAGAGCCTCGGGCAGAGTGAATTTTATCTGATCCGGTTAAAATTGTACATTCCCTCTAACAACCATGCCAAAATTGGCTCAATAATTACATATAGCGAAATAAATTCACCACTGTGTATCAACAATGGACTGATTAGTCTAAGTGAAATAAATATCGGGCTGCCACTATATACTACAACCTAACATACACACGCAAAGAAAAAAAAACTTTTGGAAAACGTGTACCGAAAACTTTTTCTTTTTTAGAATTTTTTGAAGTGCTTCGAAAATTTTAAACTTTTTATAACACACAAAAATAAAAATCGTTTGCTAAATTTTTATTTTTTTTCAATAAAAAACAATATTTTTAAAACAAACACTAGTCCTTTCGTTTAATCAACACTGTTCTTTTCTGACTTCAGGTCTTTAATAAGACACATTTTTAAGTTCAATATTTAATATAGCTACAATGTAATGTTCAACATTTTTGTCGAATCTTCCGAACATATCTGGAATATATGTAAAAAAAAAAAAACTTTGGTCGAATGAGGAATCGAACCCAGGACCCTTGGCATTCAAGTCAGACGTAGCAACCACTGCTCCACGGTGCCAAACTAACTAATTGTTTCTGTTAAATAAACTTTGTTTATTCGGCTCGTGGGCGCCGCAAGCTATGCTATATAAATATAACTTATATGGATAATTATCTATTGATGACCATAACAGGTACATAGCTCAGTGGTTAGTGTGTTGGCTTACAAAGTGCATGGTCGCGCGGTTCGATTCTCCGTCCAGGCGAAAGGTAAAAAAAAAATTAAAAATTTATAAAATCGTATAATTTCTTCTACATTGTTGGTATTACAGGAAAAGGTGTTAAGAACTAAAAAACCTCGTGGATGTGAGGGAAAATGCAATTAGCAAGAAAACAATGTTTTTTTTTTGAGTTAGTCTTTATGAAATTGTTTTACATCCTGAAAAGAATAAACGTTTTATAACAAAATATTATATACTTTTCTTCTTCAAATACACTTCCTTACAGGCGAAAAGCCAATGAGAAAACGAACTTTGTTTGTCTAAAACTTCGTTTGGGAGAAAAGAATTATTTTTTTGCATGCATTTAGCCCCCATATTAACTGGCACCCAGATTTGCGTAACGGAGACCCCTAACGGTCATTTTCATGTAGCTCCGTTAGGCTTTAACTCCCAGTTAACATAATATAAATTGCAGATATCTTCTCTCCGGTTAACTTTAACTGAAAATTTGTCA
This sequence comes from Haematobia irritans, assembly GCA_003123925.1. Lineage (NCBI taxonomy): Eukaryota > Metazoa > Arthropoda > Insecta > Diptera > Muscidae > Haematobia > Haematobia irritans. The sequence goes on from PGFW01007176.1 coordinate 14,770, forward strand.
GCAGTTAAGTTCCTAACTTACACATGGAATATATTGGCAAGATCACAGATATGTCCATATTGCGGTTCAAAAGTTCGTTAGCTAACGTGGCACTAACGGATCTTCATGAAAATGGGGGTAAGTCTCATCCGATCCTGTTGAAACTTGGAACGTATATATCCTTAACAACCAAAATTGTTCCATATCGGTCCATAATAATATTTCCTGGAGCTTCATGGAGGTACAAATTTTATTTGGTACTAGATGTCAGCCTGTCGCCACTATGGACATTTTGGTGGTTATTACGTTCCATATAAACCGATTCCACAATTGACTTGTGAGTCTCATGCGAGAAACAAATATGAAACCGTTTGAAACAAATACAATGTATGTATGTTCTTAATCT
>PGFW01007190.1:0-12408 GCA_003123925.1 Haematobia irritans
ACTTTCTTATTTTCCATCCCTGGTACGCAACTCTGATGGTTTTTCATTATTTTAATTATTTTGGTATGACCAAATTGGCATATGATGATTTTTAAAGCAACGTAGTTATAAGTTGACAATTTTTCAAAGTGTTTCCTTTTAAAGTTTTTATTTAATTTGATATGATTTAGTTCAATAACCTGTACAACAAGAAAAATAGATTCTTATGGCACTATGAACTACGGCCCCAGGAAAGTAGGCCCCAAATTGTAAATAAAGCAGGACCCCAAAGTCGGAGTCATTTTTCGTTATGAATATAAAACCCCATGAACATGGGCCCCAATTCTATAAGTGATAAAAATGAAGATGGACCCCAAAGAAAAAATTGATGCCCATTGTCATAAAATAATTTTAAGTGTATGAAAATGGGCCCCAAAATTATGAAAGTGCGCGCTAAAATTAAAAATGTATGAAAATAATTATTAAGGATTTTATACATCTACATCCATAGAAAAATCATACGGTCTCAAATCGATACCGTACGGTATTGATAGTTAGCCAACCCCGTATGGTACAATATCAATACCGATCGGTACAGGCGGTACGCAAAACATGGCAGTACCATACGGTATTATCAAATTAACCTAACCTAACTTAACGTCAAAATCGTAGAAATTTTATGGAATAACAGGAATATTAAAAAATTTCATATTCAATTCATCAACATCAACGTTATCATTACAACCAAAAGCTTTGCCATTATCAATAGACCGTATAATATTCCATGTTTTTTTAGATCGTAAAGCTGATGCAAATTTGTGATAGAAGTACAATATTGTCGTTGAGTGTGCCAAATTTAGTTGAAATGGTTGAATGGTGATTTAGATATAGCCCCCACACATATATTTTTCGCCCGATTTACACACATATGATCACAGACGCCATAGTTGAGATGGAAAATGTAGATCTAATTAAATGCAAGAAGCATAAAAGAAATGCGATGCGATGGTATTGTGTATTGGAGCTTTGGGGCTCTTCGAAAATTTAAAAATTTTTATCACCAAAACAAACAAAAATTACAAAGTTTTTATCTTTGCATTAAAAAAACATAGTTTTTGTTCCAAACACACTGTTCAATTCGTTTATATCAAGCACTGTTCTTTTTTTATTTTATGTCATTTTGAAGTTTCATAGTAAACATATGATACAGTAGTATGAAATGCCGAACATCTTTTCGAAATTTTTTGGAATATATTTAAAATTACATTATATCGGTTCTCACAATAATAACTCTTTGGACTTCCGGTCGAAGCAGGGGATTAGCCCACGACCCTTTGTATGCAAAGGCGGGCATGCTAACCATTGCTCCACGGTGGCCAAGTAAAGGTATGTTTCTGTTAAATACAGTTTCTTTACATCAGCTCGTGGGCGCCCCAAAATTATACTCTATAAATATAACTGCTTGTTCGTTGATGACTAGACAGCTGTGGATGACGTAGCCCAGTGGATAGGGTGTTGGCTTACAAACCGTATGGTTCGCGGGTCGATTCTCCATCCAGACGAAAGGTAAAATTGAAAAAAAAAAACAAGTATATACGGCCATAAGTTCGGCCAGGCCGAATCTTATGTACCCTCCACCATGGATTGCGTAGGAAATTCTACTAAAGACTGTCATCCACAGTCGAGAGAGGCAGAAGTGAAATATCAGTTTATATGGGGCCTTTATACAATTACGAACCTATATGGTCCAATCTTTGTGTGATTAGTACCAAATTTAAGCAAGATCAAATAAAATTTGCTTATCTAGTAAGAAATAAAATCTTGGGATCGGCTTATCTGGGGATCGGTTTATCCATACATAACTGTGGACCGATATGGCCCACGTTTGGAATGGTTGTTAGCGACCATTAACTAACACAACGTACCAAATTTCAGCTGAATCGGATGAAATTTGATCCTCCAATAAATTTGCTCTTCCAAGTGGCTCCCGAGGTCAAACCAGGGGATCGGTTTATATGGGGGCTATGTATAATTATTCTGCTGCCTAAAACAAAAAACGCATTCGCTATTTTAAGGACATGACATGTTTTGGCCTCAGAACAATCTAGTTTTTTTTTCAGATGTACATCGCCTGCAAAACTAGGTTCATATGGCGTCTATTAATTATAATGTAGGGCCAACATATAACCGATCCGACAAATTTTGCTGCGCGATCCTTCTTGAAAAATTCAAATTTCATCCGATTCGACCTTCACAAATTTGTACGTGGTGTTCGTATATGGTTCTCTAGCAACCATTTGAAAAAATTGTCCATATCAATTCATAAATATATATCGCCATCATAAACTTGATTCCCAGATTTCGCGCATTTATCTGCTTTTTGCTTACATACATAACAAAACAACAAGTTAAGCTATGTTTTCGTGCGAAAAATTGAACTAAAATTGTATTCCCCAAATTTTGAAGATCATTAAATTAAGGAAAATTTTTCTGACAGTTTGACAAAATAAATTTTCTAAAGAAATATTAATTTTGACTAAACTTTTCTATTAGATTATAAAATTTTAAAAAACTTTTCAATAGAAATAAATTTTTACAAAATTTTTCTACTTATAAATTGAAATTCTTGACAAAAATTTTCCATTTGAAAATAAAAATTTTTGAACAAAAATTTTCTATAGAAAAAATTTTGAAAAAATTTTTCTATTAGAATAATAAAATTTTGAAAAACTTTTTCTACAGGAAATAAAATTTTGACAAAAATTTCTACAGAAGTAAATTTTGACAAAAGTTTCTATTGCGAAATAAAATTTTGCGACAAAATTTTCAATAGAAATAAAATTTTTGAACAAAATTTTCTACAAAAGTTAAAAATTTTGACAAAATTTTTATAGAATAAAATTTTACAAAATTTTTCCATAGAAATAAAATTTTGACAAAATTTCTATGAAATAAAATGTTGACAAAAATTTTTCTATTTTAGAAATTAAAATTGTCACAAAATTTTCTCACAGAAGTAAAATTTTTGACAAAAATTTTCTATAGAAATAAAATCGTTGATAAAATTTTTCTATACAAAATAAAATTTCCGACAAAATTCTATCTATAGAAATAAAATTTTTTACAATAATTTTTCCCTATTAGAAATTAAAATTTTGATAAAGTTCTACCAAAAATAAAATTTTTGATAAACTTTTCTACAAAAATAAAATTTTCGACAAAATTTTTTTATAGCAAATAAAAATTTTACAAAATTTTCCAATAGACAATAAAATTTATGACAAAATTTTCATATACGAAAATAAAATTTTTGACAAAATTTTCATACAAAAAATAAAGAATTTTTTACAAAATTTTCCATACCGCCAAATAAAGTTTTTTTACAAAAATTTTCGTACTAGAAAATAAAAATTTTGCACAAAAAAAAAAAAGATTTTCTATAGCAATTAAATTTTGACAAAATTTTCTACAGAAGTAAAATTTTGTGACAAAAATTTTCTATAAAAATAAAATTTTGACAAAATTTTCTATAGAAATAAAAGTTTCAACAAAAATTTTCCATAGAAATAACATTTGACAACCACTTTTTCTTACAAAAATAAAACTTTTACAAAATTTCTCCATAGGAATAAAAGTTTTGACAAAAATTTTTCTATTAGAAATAATAAATTTGACCAAAAATTTTCTAATTTAGAAAAAAATTTTGGCAACATTTTCTACAAAATAATAAAACTTTCTACAAAAATTTCAATAGCGAATAAATTTTTTACAAAATTATTCATTTATAGAAATATTAATTTTTGACTAAACAAATTTTCTATAGAAATATAATTACCAAATTTTCTATAGAAAATATAAATTTTGACCAAATTTTTCATATAGAAATAAATTTTTGACAAAATTTTTCTCATGGAAATAAAATATTGACAAAATGCTCTTATATAACAAATAAAGATTTTAACAAAAAATTTTTCTATAGAAATAAAAATTTGGCACAAATTTGACCATGAAATAAAATTCTTGAGCAAAATTTTCATAGAATTATTAATCTTTGACAAATTTTTCCATTTAGAATTATAATTCTCTCCAACAAAATTTTCTTATAGAAATTAATAATTTTACAAAAATTTTCTATAGAAATAAAATTTTGCAAAATTTTCTATGGAAATAAATTTTGACAAAAATTTTCTTATAGAAATAAAGTTTTTGACAAAATTTTCATAGAAATAAAATTTAACAAAATGTCCATAGAATAAAATTTTGACAAAATTTTCTTATAGGAAAATAAAATGTTGACAAAAATTTTCTACAGAAGTAACCATTTTTTGCACAATATTTTCTATAGAAATAAAATTTTGACAAAATTTTTCTATTAGAAATAAAATTTTGGACAAAATTTTCTAATGTTTTTTGTTGCATATTGTTACCTATTTATTTTAATTTTTATGATTTTTATCTCATATCTGGCGTAGCGTCTATTAAATTAAAACTTCGAAAATGTTTGGTTTCTAGTTTTTTTATTTTCGCCGATATTTCGCGGCTTGCACTTCGTCACGACCGTTTTCAAGGCTACAATTACATAATTAAACAAAAGTTAATTACAAAAATTCAACATAATTTTAAAGCTTAACACTATTGTCATTTACATTTTTATCCGATGTCTTGTTACTTCGCTGTTCTGTTTTCTACTTGGTTGATCAAATTTCTCCTGTGTTTTTGTATCGGTATGTCGATATATTCTCGCCGCAAGTTCTCAATATTCTTTTTTAAGTTTATTCTTCTTCGTTTGTGGAGAGTGCTTAATTTATGTGTAAACATTTCCAGAGTAATTACTTCCGTCTGTAGTTGTTTTCCTTGCATAGGATTTTCTAACGTTGTATTAAAGTTATGGTTTGTCTGACCAGTCAATGTACAGTTGGGCCCGGCCAAGTGCTGTTTTTTGTTCCATTGCGTTGTCTGTTGTTTTTATAATCCGATTTATGCTGAAGGACAATCTTGTTTTTAATTTTGTCATTGTCCCGCTACCAATTTATATGTCTTTTTCGGCATTAAAAGTCTGGATTTGTTCACCGTTGCCATTTTATCTTATATACTACGTCTGTGTTGGTCTTCATCTTAATTTTTGTTTTGTTTTACTAAATAATCGTTGACAGTCGTTTGTAGTTTTAACGCGAGTTGATATTTTTCTTTATTGTATATGTCAGACTTTGACAGTCTCTCGGTAGAAAGTTTCAGCGTATATATTGTCACTGCGTTTGTATATTTTTGAATCTTTTTCTTGGTTCAATTCTCGCGTTGCTTGTGTAGGTTGGCTTTCACTTTCGATAAGAGTTCGATATATCGTTCCGTTTGTGCGAAATTGTTTGTCTTGGAGAAATTCGTTTATTTTATTTTTCATTTTCAGGAATGAATATCTGGTCACTCAATATTAAATATCCTTTTCGCTATGAAATCTTGTCGCTGTATGCATTATATACGTTTACTGTGCTTAGCACAAGTAAAATTGAGCCAGTCTCCCAGAAGCCGTTGGTTTTTGGTACCAATTTTAGTCTCAGTTGGTTTCCTTGTCTTATGTATATTTACGTCAAGATATCGCGTAGTTTATTGTCCTGTTCTTAATTCCTTTGTAAAATGAATTTGCTCTATTAAATGAGTTTAAGGCCTTTAGTGTTTCGTCCCAATCTTTTCCTGATGTCCTTTATTGACTTGCCGAAAGATGTTCATCTACGCTCATCTTTGTTTAATATCGGCTCGGTTTTTAGTCAAATATTTTAAAAATATCTTTCGTCTAAAAGTTCCTCCATAAATAATGTCTGCCTACAATTGGTGAAGTAGGAACATATCGGAAAATAAATATCGGAAAATGAAAAAACTAGAAACCACACAATTTCCGAAGTTTTAATTTATTAGGGACCTTTCAGCCGAGAATATGAGATTTAAAAATCATAAAAAAATTTTCTATAGAATAAAATTTTGAAAAATTTTCTTGATATTTGAAAATCTTGGAATAAATTTTTGACAAAATTTTTCTGAAAAAAATTTGACAAATTTTATAGAAATAAAATTTTGACAAAATTTTCTATAGAAAATAAAAATGTTGACAAAAATTTTCTACAGAAGTTACAATTTTTTGACAAAATTTCTATAGAAATAAAATTTTGAAAAATTTTCTAAAGATATAAAATATTGCCATTGCAACTAAATTGCACATTCCAAATTTTGAGATTTAATTAATTAACGAAAATTTTCTGAAATTTGGGATTTATTAACTACAATTTACGACAATGCATTCTGTTGAGTAGCCATACTACAAACTAACTTACTACATTTTTAGTTTTTTTTGAAATGCCCACATTCGATGATCTTTATATTACCATCCGATCGGCAACTATAGTAATTGACAACTGTCATTTGTAGGTTACGTTACGTTAGTGTCTCAGCCCGATGTATATCACGATTCACTTAGACTAATTAGTCCATTGTTGATTACCATATTTGGTGAAACTTCTCTTCTTATCGACTCGAGCTCTGCCCGATTCCATGGTTATACTTCCAATGACAACGGACCTCCTTTTTGATATAGCCGAGTCCGAAAGCGTTGCCACATTGCAATGAAACACTTCGGAGAAGTTTATGAAACCCTCAGAAATGCCACCAGCTTACTGCGAGGTGGGATTAATTCCCAACGCTGAAAAAACTTTTTTGGTGTTCGCGTCGAAGCAGGAATCGAACTACACGACTTTTGTGTATACAAGGCGGCATGCTGTGCTAGTTAGAATTGAATTGAACTTTTATTTGTATGTTCACTTGAAATTTTTACTGCCATTTAGCTCACACAATTTTTTGAGACCTCAACTCTGCGAATAAAGAAAAAATCGATGGGCTTAGGGAAATTTTGTACAAAATTAAAAAATAAAACTAAAAAACAGGAATAATTTTCTGCAATAAATATAATGTTAATTTTTGCACTTAGTTTTATAACTTCATTTTTCCTGCTGTATATAACCTCATTTTTGACCAAGTCCTTCAATTTAGAAGACATTGCTTAAAAAAAGTTTTTACTATACCTCGCTATCGATGCGTGTTACCACATACCCAAGTAAATTCGATTGTGGATTAGTTGAAGTCTGTCACTGCCGAATACATTTATTCAGCCGTATTTACATAATCAGTCACCACTAGAATAAGCCAAATTTTTGTTTGAAATTTGGATTTAACTATTTAAATATATGTATTCGTTCAGGCTTAAATCCATAGTACCTTATTATGACAAATTTAATTAACCATTCGATATCCCAGCCTTTTGGTCATATAAAAACCCTCACCAATTGGCATAGTATTTTATTATATTTTATAAAAATTTGTTATTATAACAACATAGCAGGTTCATTGTTGCAATTACAATCCATGTTACATATTACCAGCTTTCACAAAACACAATTAAAAGCCAACTAGTCGCTATTTTTTTTTTTTTTTATTTTTGCTTTGAAATTAACACAAAGCCTATTATTTGTAGCACCTATGGGACAAATTACAAGAAATAACGCTCTTTTGCTGTCGCCACGAACATACAATATCTTTATTTAATATTAAGGCTTTGAAAAAAAAAAATTGAAACAAATTAGAAATAACATCAATTTGATCAAGAGAGTAGACACAGCAGACCATTTAAACATTTAATTACGTACATTGCAGTTTATTATGTATAGGGACATACTTTAAATTTTTGGGGAAAAACTTTAGTATGCCTTGTTGGGTAGATATCGCGCCATTGGCATCTTTCGAAATATTTTGAATAGCTTCATTAGAATTATTAAATGTATGTAGTGGAGACTTGAGTACTGTCCCCAAAAAAGGAGAGTCGTGACTAACGACCAATTGATACCTTTTTCCCAGCCAACTGAAAATCATATGCTTTAAAGGTTCAAAGGTATCTCTTTTTGAGTTATCCGCCTTAAAATCGGTAATTTTGGATTGCTCCAAGGTTGGTTCCTGTAAAATTTGAAGTCAATTTAAAAAAAATAATAATGTAAACATGTGAGTTAAAAGTAGAAAGGTTCGGCGGGCCGACTATATCATACGCTAAATCACCTTCTACCGAATTAGTAAACATAGTGCATTATTTGAGGATGCGTTGGGTTCTTCAAAGTTAGGTTTGGGCAAACAGACCGTACTCTTCATAATTTAAGAAAATTAAGATTCATATTTATTGCGAGTATCAATAGAAAATTAGATTTTGCCAATTTTGAGTGATATCGCGTTAATAAATAAGGGTTTTATGGCCATATTGGGAAAAATCTGGGCGATACATATATTATATGGAGACTAATCCTAAATCTGATTCTGATCTTTTTGATGAAATATTGTGATAATAATTAAATACGTTTTTGCTGGTAAAGTGGACTCAGGACGGTGATTCTGAGTGGAGCGGTATATATTTTTATGTGGCACTAAACTTTAATATTTCTGGTACTACACATTTTTTTGGCAGATCAATGACCGCTATGTGGTTTTAGGGTATAAAAATTAAATCGATGTTTTTTGTGAAATATTCAACCACCTCTCCTGAAAGTTGTTAACTAAATCCAAGAATTCATGCTGATTTTTAAAAAGTCGGACAAATGTCGAAACTAAGGTCAAATTTAGATTTGTTTTTCGAATTGGCTACATTTGGCACCAGTTATGGTTTTCAAATGATCGAAGACGCTATTACATGCAGCACGAAAGTGGCACTGAGGTATTTTTGCCATTACCCGGCACGCGCCACTTTTGAGGTTAATCCACAAGCGCAAAAATTTAACGGATTGAGATATCCCAAAGATTTTAATCGTCATTGTGGACGTTAAAAATGAAGGAGGAATCTTTTCTTAAGCATTCTTGGCAGACAGCATGCAAAGGAAAAAACGTTTGAAAAACTTGTACCGAAAACTTTTTCTTTTGTTAGTATTTGTTGATTTTTTTTCGAAAATTTTAAACTTTTATCACCAAAAAAATTCTTTTGTTTTTTTTTTTTCCAATACAAAAAATTATTTGAACAACAACAGAGTCCATTTCGTTTATATCAAAACTGTTTCTCTTACTAGGTTTTAATAAGTCACATTTTACAGTTTCATAGTACAAATTTAATATGGTAGTATGTAATGTTGACCAAAAACTTGTTGGTGTTCGGTCGAAGCAGCGATCGAACCCACGACCCTTGGTATATAAGGCGAAGGTACTAACCATTGCTCCACGGTGCCCAACTAAATGTATGTTTCTTTTAAATAAAGTCTGTTTAATCGGCTCGTGGGCGCCGAAAACTATACTATATAAATATAACTGTTTGACTGTTGATGACAATAACATCTACGTATCCCAGTGGATAGTGTGTTGGCTTACCAATCGTATGTTCGGCGGTTCGATTCTCCGTCTAATTGAAAGGTAAAATTTAAACAAGTATATACGGCTGTAAGTTCAGCCACGCCGAATCTTATGTACCCTCCACCATGGATTGCGTAGAAATTCTACTAAAGATTGTCATCCACAGTCGAGAGAGGCAGAAGTGAAATATCAGTTTATATGGGGCCTTTATACAAATACGAACCTATATGGTCCAATCTTTGTGTGATTAGTACCAAATTTAAGCAAGATCAAATAAAATTTGCTTATCTAGTAAGAAATAAAAAATTACTGGGGATCGGTTATCCATACATGGACCGATATGGCCACGTTTGGGAATGGTTGTTAGCGACCATTAACTAAAACAACTACCAAATTTCAGCTGAATCGATGAATTTGACCTCCAAAAATTTGCTCTTCCAGGTGGCTCCGAGGTCAAACCAGGGATGGTTTATATGGGGGCTATGTATAATTATGGACCCATATGAACAATCTTTGACATAGTTGTTAGATACCATATACTTACACCACGTACTAAATTTCAACCGGATCGTATGCATTTTGCTCGTCAAGGAGGCTGCGGAGGTCAAATCTAGGGATCGGTTTATATGTGGGCTATATATAATTATGGACCGATATAAAAAAATATTTGCATGGTTGTTAGAGACCACATACTAATATAACGTACAAAATTTTAACCGAATCGGACCAAATTTGCTCCTCCAAGAGACTCAGGACATCAAATCTGGGGATCGGTTTATATGGGGTCTATATATAATTATGGACCTATATGGACCAATTTTAGCATAAATGTTAGAGACTATATAGTAACACCACGTACCAAATTTCAACCGGATGGGATGGAATTTGCTTCTCTTTAGAGGCACCGCAAGGCAAATCTGGGAACGGTTTATATGGGGGCTATATATAATTATGGACCCATGTGGACCAATTTTTTGCTTGGTTATGCTGAAGATCATATGGCTAACACCATGTTACCAAATTTCAACCGGATCGGATGATTTCCTCATAAAACCTCATATATATATATATATATATATATATGTATATATATATATATTATATATATATATATATATATATATATATATATATATATATATATAATATTATATATATATATATATATATATATATATTATATATATATACTACCGGCAACTCTCTTTGTCGTCTCAGCGGCTCTAAGCCGGTAGTTTCAACGCGAAACCCTAACCTGTCTCTCCGAGATGCCGCAAATAAGCTGGGTGTATCGTTCTACAAACCGTGCATCGAGCCAAAAAAACGAGCCGGACTATCGACTTTCAAGAAGGTAGTGACTCCAATTCGCGATGATAAACAAAATACCGACGGCCAAAGCGCGATCCCGCGAGGCCTGTACACGAGCGATGCTGACGAAGTTTGACTGCGTAGGTATATGACGACGAAACCTAAGTAAAGCCGACTACAAGCAGCTTCCGGAACAGGAGTTTTATACGGCAAAAGGAAGGGGAAAGGTCGCAGATATTTTCAAGCACATGGTTAGGTTAGGTTATGTGGCAGCCCGATGTATCAGGTTCACTTAGACTATTCAGTCCATTCTGATACCACAGTGGTGAACTTCTCTCTTATCACTGAGTGCTGCCCCGATTCATGTTTAAGCTCAATGACAAGGACCTCCTTTTTATAAGCGAGTCCGAACGGGCGTTCCAACATTCCAGATGAAACCACTTAGAGAAGCTCTTGAAACCCTCAGAAATGTCTTACCAAGCATTACTGAGGTGGGATAATCCACCGCTGAAAAACTTTTTGCGGGTCGTTCGGTTCGGTAGCAGGGATCGCAACCCATGACCTTGTTGTTATGTCAAGGCTGGCGGTGCATGCTAACATTGCACCACGGTGGCTCCAAGCATCAATAAAAACTGCTCAAAGTTCGCAAGAAATATCTGGTTTGGCGCAGCCATCTTTAACCTGTTGCTTGAAAAGCAGCATTTTCCATAGCTTCCGCGGACTGTCAACCAGAAAATTTACACTGTGCAAAGCAGAGTGGTTTGAATAAACGTCTGCTGCCCTTTCCTGAAAGAAACACGGTCTGTTTCCGTACTGTTTTGGCCGGTTGGCCATCTTGCTCCAACACGCCAGTGCTCGGGCCCAATTTGGAGAATACTGGGCTTATTGTCAAAGCGGAACCTAAAGAAGACCAAAAATAACTTGCTAAGGACGAGCAGCAGTTTCAAGGCAAACTGGCTTCTGCGGCCGCGAAAGAAGGTGGGACAGTGGCTGTACAAAATCTTGATAGGCAGGTGTCAAGCGTGAGGCCCGCAATTCGCGATTTGGGGAAAAATGAAAGTCTAAACTCGAATATTTTCCCTTGAATTTTATACTAATTGAACTTGAATAAGAAATTTAATTTGATTTTTTTAAATAAACGAATTTCACCGATTTTACACGGCGTCTTTACCTTGACCATAATTTTTACCGTATCACCCTTTAGCCATATGGTGGGAGGGTATAAAAATCATTGAGGCCAAATCATCAGGCCATTTTTAACCACACTGTAGTTCTTCTTACTATTTTATTCGAAGCATTGTCTTTTGCTTTAGTCCATATTGATAACTTATCGTGTACGCCGTCATTAAGTTTTATACTTAAAAGTTTAGGTCTAGAATGTTTCGAGGCGCTACTAAAAACAAATTGGGAAATTTTCCATATGGGCTGACTAAAAAATTATGTTATAAATTTAGCGTTATTTAAGTACTGGAAAATTTTTTCGCTGCTAAGAGACGCCATATTCTCACCCCCCTCTCATATATTGCAATTATGGAAGCAAAACATTTAACGTCCACTTCTACTATGTTGTATGAAAAATTTAATAAAAACTAACATATGTATGTATTCATAACTTTTTCTTTTATTATCACTACCAGCCCATATTTAAATGTTTTCACCAAAGCTTTTGGAAAAATATTTGCCTTATATTAAAAGAAATACCTAAATTAAATGTATTTCGTTTCAATTTGCAGATTATATAAATCTTCAAATCCATAATGT
>PGFW01007194.1:2967-15406 GCA_003123925.1 Haematobia irritans
GCTGATTTCAAATTTAAATAAAACAAATGCTAAATTATGAAATTGCAATTGGTATATAATTGTCATTTAACATTTAAATATAATTTCGAGCATATGGCCACGACGACTATTTTGCACAAAGGTCACTCTGGAGGTCCAATTTTCGACCACATTTCAAAGCATTTGGGGCATATTTCCGCAATGACACGTTAAATATTGGTTTACAAACACCGTTGCCACTCAAAAAAAGAGAGAAGATAAGATATTTATGAATCTGAAATTTGGCAAATATCAGCCCAAATCGGTTCGCAGGGATTTAGATATAGCTTCCCAATATATATCTTCGTCCGATTTAGACTCAAACATGAACCACAGAGGCAAAGTTTTACTACGATCTACGTGAAAATTTTGGCACACGAGGGTAGATTGAACATTCTACGCAATGCTTGGTAAATTTATTGAAATCGTTTCAAATTTAGATAAGCTCCCCATATATATCTTTGCGTCCGATTTTGAACTTTATATGGCCAGCAAAAGCCAGAGTTTTTGGGCTGATTTGTTTCAAATCTTGCTACAAGGGGGTACGTTGTAAGTAGTATCGTTAAGTTGTGTAAATTTTGTGTAAAATGCGGTTCAGATTTAGATATCAGCTCACATATATATCTTTCGCCCAGATTTGGTCTTATGTGGTGCCTCAAAAGCGCAGAGTTTTGCGGCCCTGACTTACTTCAAATTTGCACAAGCGGGTACTTTTCAACGATACTATTGTATGTGCCAAATTTATGGGTCAAAATCGATTTTCAGAATTTTAGATATTAGCTCCCCTATATATCTTTTCCAGGGTTTGCCGTGATTTGGCTTCAAATTTCGGGGCAGCAAGGAGTACGATTTATTTAGTATCGGTAATTTGTGTGCCCAAAATTGGTTGAAAATCGTTTCATATTTTAGATTTGCTCGCATATATATCTTCCGTCCGATTTGCACTCATAGACCAGGGGGCCAAAGTTATACTCCGCATTTTAATGATATTTCGCAAAAAGAATTTAAATTATTCTAACTAAGTTCATGTCAAATTTAGTCAAAATCGGTTCAGATTATCATAACAGCTCCGCATATATACTGTACATCGGCAGAGTTGGGTGAAATATGGTTAAATTATTACAAATTTTAGACGGCCTTGTCAATGGACAGTTTCCTCCAAATTAACTGGATTAGCGTTAGCCGATTTAAATTTTTAATTCTAGAAGATTTTGTAGAAGTAGAAAAAATTGTTCTGCCTTTATATAGCTTCCAGCAATATGTGAAAGTAGTTGAGATGTAACAGAAATTTTGAACCTACATAGGGGTGAAGGGTATAATATAGTCGGCCCCCGCCGACTTAGACTTTACTTACTTTGTTGGTTCAATTAGTTTTGCTGCAAGTAGAGGATGCTGAAATGAGGAATGCTGGTATATTCGCGAAACAGGCTGTAAGCATCCAACCATCTGGCAGTCTAATAGGTCTTTGTCCAAATAACTTGTACAAGCAATACTTTTCCTCCTGTTGGTTACGTGCTACATTTGTAGTTTAGTGCAATGCATGTTTTAAGGCTGAGATTCAAAAACAACATAATGATTGAAGAGAAACGCAACATAAGCAAACAAAACTAAATTTAAAATTTTTGCAGAAAATTTTCAATAAAAGATATAACTTTGCAAAAAATTTTCTATTAAAATAAATTTTTGCAACATTTTGAAATACTAATGTTGGGGGCAAAAAATTTTCTATAGAAATAAAATATTGGCAAAATTTTCTATAACGAAATAATTGTGCACAAATTTTTTTGATAGAAATAAAAATTTGAGCGAAATTTGCTATAGGATAAAATTTTGACGGCAATTTTTTATGAATAAAATTTTTGACAAAATTTGTTTTATAGATATGTGCAAGTTTTAAGCAATAGTCTCCACTAGAGGCGCTGTGGACGTATCGCGCACTATTGTTCTCGTAGAAGCTTGGTGTTGTTTCACCACTATTCTCCAACTAAGGTGCTGGCTGAGTTCTTGAATTGATTTTGTTACAGTGTACATCATTTACAGTATGCCTCCTTTAAAAACGCCTCAAACAAAAAAAGGAAAACAAATCATAGATCAAAATTTGTATAAACATTCGGGCAATAAAAAACTCCAAGATAGAGGGCAGTAATGTCACACGCCCATTTTGATAAATTTTTTTTTTGTCAGAGCAGAAGATCGCATATGCTTCATCGATATGACGCCATAGACAACCTCTTCCATCTGCGTAAATATCCAACCTCAGAAACTCAAAACAATAGGCATATGACCTGACTACAGCCTCCATGCAGAGCCACAAGCGATGAATATTCATGGTTAACTGACCTCTAAACAAAAGTGTAAAGCTTCTGCTCCTACGGGATTGTAGGGAGACTGGGCTATCAACCAAAAAAAAAAAACCAAAAGAAAAAAAATGAACAGAAAGTCTTCTTCCCTGGGTCTGCATATTGGATTTGTTTTTTTCGTTTGTTTTTATGTTGTTAGCCGGCGTGCGCGCAAGATTTCCATTTGAAGTTTGGGCGATTAAAACATTTTTTGTTTGACATAACTTGCCAGTTAGGTTTTGGCGAGGAGATCATTTATAGCGGCTGTCCTTCTTTGCTCAGCAGGAGGAGAGGCAGCAAAGAAGCAGGGCTAGCAGATTCAGAAAACATATGCCCAAGTTGATTTCTGTTTTGCAATAAATCCATCGATCGATCTACACTTCAGCTGGTGGCTGCTTGACTGACTCAATACACTGGATCCGTTTTATCTCTGTTGAGGCCCAGCAAGGGTTTGTTTTTTTTTTCTCTCAAAAAATCGTTTGGTGGTTCCCGCATACCCTTGGCCAGCGATGATAAACAAATTCTTAATTAGTTTGGTTTGGTTGTGGCTATTAGCCATTAAAGCGTTCCATGTTTACCTTTGACCCAAAACAAATTGCCTTATTGGGCTTCCACCAAAAACTCTATTGGATGATTGCTTATGCACTCGCTGTTAAGTAACTAAAAGACATAAAAAATAATTTTGTTGCCTTTGATGCCGCACCAATTGGTGCTGTAGGAACTGAAAAAAAAGTTGGTGCGGCAGTTGCCGAACTGATACGGTGTTATCTGATGACGCTTAATTATGATTGTATGCTTTTGGAGGTTTTTATTTTTGGGGTTTGCTTTTGCTAGCTTATTGGGGATATCCCCATTTTGCAATACTGTTAACTGATTTGTGAAAGATTTGGCGCTTAGTATGATTTTTGTCTTTTTTTTTTGTGAGCGTATATTCTCGAAAGCAAAGGTTGGAAAGTTCATTTGGTTTTTTTATTAAGTAGCGAATATCAACTGATTTTTCAAAATTTTGACAAAATTTTCTATAGAAATAAAATTTTGAAAAATTTTGCTATAGAAATAAAATTTTGGGCCAAATTTCAGTAGAAATAAAATTTTGACAAAATTTTCTATGAGAAATACATTTTGACAAACAAATTTTCTAATAGAAAATAGAAATTTTGACAAAATTTTTTTATAGAAATAAAATTTTGACAAAATTTTTTATAGAAATATAAATTTTTGACAAATTTTTTTATAGAATAAAATTTTTGTAGCAAATTTCTAGTAGAAATACAATTTTGACAAAGTTTTTTTATAGACAAATAAAATTTTGATCAAAATTTGTTTATAGAAATAAATTTTGACAAAATTTTTTTAGAACAGAAAAAATTTTTTGAAAAAAAATTTCTATAGAAATAAAATTTTGGACAGATAATTCTAATAGAATAAAATTTTTCATAAATTTTTCTATTATAAATTAAAATATCTTATAGAAATAAAATTGTTCGTCAAAATTTTCTAATAAAAATAAAATTTTTTAGCAACAGTTTTCTATAAAAAATAAAATTTTTAGGCAAAATTTTCTATAGAAATACTACTCTGAGATAATGAGGGTGAATTTAATTCTCGGGTAAGAGCTGCAAGGAGTTTTCTAATAAAGCCACTAATCGAAAAATAAAGTGGCTTTTTTCTAAGTGAGACTCCTGACCAAAATGTTATTCCTTACAAATTTTGTCAAAATTTTATTGGCGTATAGAAAATTTTTTTGCAAAATTTTTCGTGTTAAAGAAAAATTTTGTCAAAATTTATTTCTATAGAAAATTTTGTCAAAATTTTATTTCTATAGAAAATTTTTTCAAATTTATTTTCTATAGAAAATTTTTGTCAAAATTTATTTCTATAGAAAATTTTTCAAAATTTTATTTCTATAGTAAATTTTTGTCAAATTTAATTTTCTTATAAGTAAAGTTTGTTAAAATTTTATTTCCATAGAATTTTTCTCAAAAGCTTTATTTCTTTAGGAAAAATCTTATCATAAAAACTTTATTTTCTATAGAAATTTTGTCAACATTTTATTTCTATACGAAATTTGTCAAAATTTTATTTCTATAGAAAATTTTGTCAATTTTATTTCGTATAAGGAATTTTTGTCAAAATTTTATTTCTAATAGGAAAATTTGGTAAAATTTTAAATTTCTATAGAAAATTTTCTCAAAAACTTTATTTCTTTGAAAATTTTCTCAAGAATTTTATTTGCTATAGAAATGTTTCTCAAATTTTTAAATCTTATAACAAAATGTTCTTAAATTTTATTTCTATAGGAAATTTTGTTAAAATTTTATATCTATAGAAAATGTTCTCAAAATTTTATTTCTATAGTAAATTTTGTCAAAATTTTATTTCTATAGTAAATTTTGTCAAAATTTTATTTCTATAGTAAATTTTGTCAAAATTTTATTTCTATAGAAAATTTTGTGAAAAATTTTATTTCTATAGTAAAATTTTTTGTTATAAATTTAATTCGCTATAGAAAATGTTCTCAAACTTTATTTCTTTAGAAAATTTTCTTCCAAAAATTTAATTTCTATAGAAATGTTTCTCAAAATTTTAATCTTATAGAAAATGTTCTTAAATTTTTATTTCTATAGGAAATTTTTGTTAAAATTTTATATCTATAGAAAATTTTCTCAAATTTTTATTTCTATAGAAAATTCCATAAGAAATTTCCATATGAAATATTGGAAGTAGCCTTTTTAAATGGAGAGAAATCTACGGCACCTTAATGAAATTCAAAAGGTGACTCAGTAAAATTTCAAGAATGGATATTTATTATGCCCTGTGCTGAATTATGAAGAAATTTACTCGATGAGGACTCGTTTCATACGCCAGAAGAAACAGAGCAATGGTTCGAAGGTTACACGCCAAGCCGCATTTCCCAGCGATAAAAACTATTGGAGTTATCAAAAGCAAGGAAATCGGATATCGTAACGCAGCTGAGGCCGAGAGAGGGTGGAATTACATATGTTCACTTTCGAAGCAGCTTGGGTCCAAAGCCAAAAGGGAAAGTTTTATAACGTCGCATCATTACTGCGGTGGTTACAAAGCGGAATTTCACAAGACAATCCAAGGCGAAATATCATATGGGTGTGCCGGGCCATGCCTCAACAACAGGCAAAAAGGTTTACTTGGACCCAAAGATCTTGAACCTTCCGCTGAAATCAATACCAATCCTTGATATTGATTCGAGACAAAGATTGCGCGACTTCTCTTAAATAAAGACATTTAGCTTTAAATCTAAGGATCAAACTTTAAACGCAAAGATACCAAAAATCTTCAAAATAAGTCTCTTAGACCTTATATTTTCAACGCTTTTATCTCAAATTTTATCCTTAAATTTAATGAAATAATTTTTTGGAAGCATAATTTATAAACTTATCTTTTAGTTAAAATTTTCATTCATTTTTACAAGAAATTTTATAATTTTAGATTGGCGTAATTTTTAATGCCACGTTTTATACTTTTTTTCAGTGTACAGCAAACCCCCTCTTATACAGGGGAGCCCCGTGGGTTGCATGCGTTAGTATGCCCGCCTTGCATAACACACGGTCGTGGGTTTCTGCTTCGAGACCGATACCAAAAAGTTTTTTCAGGCGGTGGATTATCCTCCACCTCAGTAATGGCTGGTGACATTTCTAAAGTGTGTTCCTGCATGTGGTACGGCCGCTCCGGGACTCGCTATATAAAGGAGGTCCCTTGTCATTGAGCTTAACAATGGAAGTTCACAGCACTGTGGTATGCACAATGGACTTTAATTAGTCTAGTGGCCTGATAATTTACATCGGCTGCCACCCTAAACCGCCCCATACAAGCAGAAAAGGAATATGATCACCCACTAGAGCACAAATGTTTGATTTTTGAATAGGGAAATTGGAACATTATGTGACGCAAAAATTGTTTGTTTTTCTCGCCAAACATAGAAATGGTCATCGAAAATCTGTAACGAGCCAATTGTCGTTTCATGATTTTTTTTAGTTATTGATTTTCCTTCGTAGCGGCTACCCATATTGATTTAATTCCCCGCTCCCCCGTGACTGCCAATGCCCCCTTTTTGCCCCGAACGCATTCTTGCCTATGCGTCACTGGTACGCCAATGTAGGGGTGTTCGGGAGCCGCAAGTTCGGCTGCTTACGCGGTCGTCGCTACGCGCTCGACACCCTACCACTACAACCACTTCATCACCGGATAGTGCTTCTCGTTCGACACACAGCCGACACCGGTAACCATTCGCCACCCCGTCATCACACAGTTTCTACCATCACCTCGTCCTACCACCGGACACCGGACCCATCATCGTCACCAGCCAACACCAGACGCTGACGACCGTTTCATATCATCAACATATTGCCTTCTCTAGATGTAGCCAGACATTGACCCTTGTGATTAGCACTGTTTCCATCAACGAAACATTCGTTTCTTAATGAGGAAGCCAAAAAATTGGCTGATTCGGCAGATAATTAAAGTCATGATTTTTCTTGTGCGACACGAGTATATTTCCAAAAAAGATGGGAAAAAGCTAGTAGGTTAGAGATGGAAATACTTTGACTGACAATTTTTGAATTAAATTTTTTCTGCAAAAATTTAAAATAATTCCACATTTTATTATTTTTTTTTTAAAAGTTCAGATTCAAAGATTAAGATTTTAATTTTTTATTATTTATGTTAGATATCGTCCCTTTTTTAATTGATTCTGGATCAAGATGTATGACATTTCATTACAGTACAACGTTACAAGCGGTATATTAGATGGTTCGGACTTCAACAGAAAGAACAATAAGCCCAATATATGAAATATTCATGAAACACAGAATTACCTAAGACACAAATGTCAATGCATATGAGTTTGTTGTGAGTTGCCAGCTCCAAACGCAAATTGGAGAGGGCTTAAGTTAACTCAATAGAATGGTGCATATGCAGACAAAAACATTAACAAACACCACACATATTAGGGGGCGCGCTCCAATACATTTATCTACCAACCTCTACAAAACGCATCTCAAGCAAAAGCAATCCTCGTTTTTCTTTACAAAACTAAACCCATACACCCATTTAATTTGAAGACGATAGAAAGAGAGTATTAATAGGGGAACACGTTTCACACCTCATTTTCTTTGGGTGTTGCCTTGAGTATGTGTGTTTATGCTGTTGTTGTTGTTATTATAAATTGTGTTTTTGGAGCCTTACAACTACCACGACATAAGAGTAATAGAGTAAAATGTTGGGAGCTTTATAGTTTCTCACAAATTATGAGTAACTGAAATGAGAAATGTTTTTCAATGTGCTAGAGAGAGGAGATTTCATGGGGTCAGGTAAGAGTCGCGGATGTTAAGCTTGAGAGTGTGGATGAAAGATGGCGTCAATATGCAGATGAGATGTTGTCCGGTTTTTTTTTATCTATGTGCTCATTATAAATGGAATAGTAACAATAACACACATATGATATTTTCAATTTTAATTGTCAGTGTAACCTTTACATAGGTGATAGATTGCATGCATACAGTTTGTACTCCATTCATTTGCATTTAATTGACTCATCGCAAGAGGCAATGATAAATTTCACCTTAAATTTAGTGTTGTTTTTTCTGGTCATATACCGAGTAATTAATTTGTTGTTCATTAATTTGGTTATGTAATGCAAAAAATTGCTTCTCAGTATAAATCTATATGAACAGGGACGGATACAAAACTATTTGCAAAATTAGAAATTACATAGTATTAGAAGCACAGCAATAGCATAATTTGTAAGCTGAGATTTTCCTTATCCTATCAGTACGATGTTGATTCAGTTTCGTGGGTGGTGGAAGGTCATGTATTTGCTGCCTGTTTTTTTTTGCTGCATATACGCATATAATTTTTTGTTCTTGTTTGGCTTTTGGTTTGTGATCATGCGGTCGTAGCGTTGTTTATGAGTTTGCTTTTGGATGTTGTTGTTCGTTGTTGGTGCACTGTTGAAAATATTGTAACAACGGATTCCCTTTTTTTTCGAAAAAAAACTAAATAGAATATGAAACAAAATACAAAACACAAACAACACGACGAACTGCTTACATAACGAACAGCGAAAAAAGTTTTGGCTGGTACTGTCAGTCAACGCTTTATGACTATCCAACAAGAGGGGGTTTTCCAACACTAGTGATCTGTAAAGGCAAGAGTTAAGTGGAATAGGAGAGAATATACTTGGTCATTTCTCAGAGAAATGAGAATTGAGGAGGTATCTTGAGATCAAACAGCAGAGTTGAAACGAATGTGTGGGAAAATATATAACAGAGTTGCCAATAGGGCTTTAAAAAAGAGACATATATCCAGTTTAGAGATTTCTCAGCTTAATATTACAAATTAATTTTACTTAACATTAAACCAATTTTTAATGAAAGTTTTTTCGTATGTCTCTGTATTGTAAACACATTCAATACTTCCAACTCGTTTAATATCTTAAGAAACATACTACATAAAGCAACGAATCATTTTGGAAAAGTCAAGAATTTATTGTTCAACCTAGTTCTTCTTAATGCGATACCTATTGGTCCGTGAAATGCTTCAAATTAAAAGGGTGTTTTCCTAAGAGCTTGCTGATTTTCAATTTAAATAAAACACATGTAAATTAATGGAAATTGCCACAAATATTTAAGGTATTAATTGTCATTTAACATTTAAATATATGGTCATAATAACATGCATTTCAAATATAATTTATTTTCGAGCAATGACTGCGTTAAATATGTTGGTTTACAAACACCGTTGCCACTCGACCAAAAAATCTTACTCAACATTTGGAGAAAATTCTACTAAAAAAACTACCACAAAAAAAAAACTTTCATATAATATTTTGTCAAATATTTTGATTTCTATAGAAAATTTTGTCAAAATTTTATTTCTATAGATTGAATTTAAGAAAATTTGTCAAAAATTTTATATTTCTATAGAAAAAATTTTGGTCAAAATTTTATTCTCTATAGAAATTTTGTCAAATATTTATTTCTAAAAAAATTTTGTCAAAACTTTATTTATAAATTCAAATTATTATAAAAATTTTGTCAACATTTCTAATCTCTATAAGAAAATTTTGTCAAATTTATTTATAGGAAATTTTGTCAACTTTATATTTCTATAGAAAATTTTTTGGCAAAATTTTATTTCTATAAAAAATTTGTCAATTTTATTTACTATAAAAAAATTTGTCAACATTATAATTTGCTATAAGAAAATTCTTGTCAAAATATTATTTCTATAGAATTGTTGTCAACATTTATTTCTATAGAAAAATTTTGTCAAAAATTTTTATTTCTATAGAATTTTGTCAAAATTTATTTCTATAGATATTTTGTCAAATTTTATTCTATCAAGCAATCATTTTGGGAAAGTAAGAATTTACGATACCCTTGGTCCAGTAATTGCTCAATTAAAAGAATGTTTTTCTAAAGCTTGCTGATTTCAAATTTAAATAAACAAAATGCTAATTATGAAATTTGGCAATTGGTAATATAATTTGTCATTTACATTTAAATATAATTTCGCAGCATATGGCCACGCTCTTTACGCGCCACGATATTTTGCAGCAAAGGTTCACTCTGGAGGTTCCAATTTCGACCCATTTCAAAGCATTTGGGCAATATTTCCGCAATGACACGTTAATATTGGTTTACAAACACATGCCGTTGCCACTCGAGCCCCAAAAAATTAACAACGTTTGGGAGAAAATTCTACTAAAAACTACACACAAAAAAACCTTTCCATATAATATTTGGCAATGTTTAATTTCTATAGAAATTTTGGTCCAAAATTTTATTTCTATAGAAAATTTTGGCGCAAATTTTATTTATATAGAAAATTTTGTCAAAATTTATTTCTATAGAATTTTTGTCAAAATTTTATTCTGTAGAAAATTTTAACTTTTGACATTTTTGAATCAAAAATTTCGCAAATTTTTATTTCTGTACAAAATTTTTTTTCAAAACTCTATTTCTATAAAATTTTCTATAGTAATTTTGTCACAATTTTTTTCTATAGAAAAATTTTGTCAAAATTTTTATTATCATAGTATAAATATATTTGTCAAAATTTTTTTCATAGAAATTTTGTCAAATTTATTTTCTATAGTAAAATTTTGTCAAAATTTTATTTCTATAAGTATTATTTATTGTCCAACATTTTATTTCTATAGATTTATGCATTTTTCTATACAAAATTTTTATTTTATTCTATGAAAATTTTGTGTCAAAATTTTATTCATATAGAGAAATTTATTTTCATATTTATAAATTTCTATGTAAAATTTTTTCTAAAAATGTTCAGTTTATTTCATAAAAATTTTGTCAAATTTTATTTTATAGAAATTTCGTTGTCAAAATTTTATTGCTATAGGAAAAATTTTGTCAAAATTTTATTTCTAATAGAAATTTTGTCAAAATATTTTATATTCTAATAGAAATTTAAACATTTTATTATAAAATTTTAATTTTTCTATAGAAATTTGTAACTTTTATTCATAGACATATTTTATGATTCGAAATTTTATTTCTATAGAAAATGTGGTTCAGAAATTTTATTGTATAGTAATGTCGATCCATATTAACAATAATCATAATTGTGAATATGTCGAGCTTTTAGCTCCACAGCTGGATTTTTGTCTTCTTTTTTTAGAGTCAAGTATGCTATTTCTATATAATTTTGTGCAAAATTTTTTTTCTTTAGGATATTTTGTTCAAAATTTTATTTTCCATAGTAAATTTTGTCAAAAATGTTATTTCCGCAATAGAAAATTTTTTGTCAAATTTTATTTCTATATGAAAATTTTGTCAAAATTTTATTTCTATAGAAAATTTTGTCAAAATTATTATTTCATAGAGAAATTTTTTCAAAATGTTTTTTCTATAGAATTTTCTCAAAAATGTTATTTCAATAAAAAAATTTTTGTTTAAAAGTTTTTATTTTATAGAAAGTTTTTGTCAAATTTCTTTTTTTTTTTTTTTTTTTTTATTTCTATAGAAAGTTTTGTCAAAATTTTTATTTCTATAAAATTTTGTCAAAATTTTATTTCTATATAAAATTTTGTCAAATTTTATTTCTAGTAGGAAAATGGTTGTCAATTTTATTTCTATAGATAAATGTTGTAAAATTTTATTTCTATAAAAAATATTTTGGTCAAAATTTTATTTTTATAGAAAAATTTGTCAAATTTTATTTCTATAAAGCAAAAAATTTTTCTAATAGAAAATTTTGTATAATTTGATTTCTATAGAAAATTTTTGGCCAAAATTTGAATTTATATGAAAATTTTGTCAACTATCTTATTTCTATAGAAAATTTTGTCAAAATCTTATTTCTAATAGAATTTTGTTCAAAGAATTTTTATTTCTATAGAAAATTTTGTCAAAATTTTATTTCTATAGAAAATTTGTCAAAAATTGTATTTCTATAAGAAATTTTTGGCAAAATTTTATTTCTATAGAAAATTTTTGTCAAAATTTTATTTCTATAGAAAATGTTGTCTAACAAATTTTATTTCTATGGAAATTTTGTCCAAATTTTATTTCGTATAGAAAATGTTGTCACAATTTTTATTTCTATGTTGTTAATTTTATTTCTATAGAAAATGTTGTCAAACAGTTTTAATTTTTATAGAAAATTTGTCAAAATTTTATTTCTATAGATATATTTTTGTCAAAAATTTTATTTATATAGAAATTTTGTTAACATTTTTATTTCGCATAGAAAATTTTGGCAAAATGTTATTTCTATAGAAATGTTGTCACATTTTATTGCTATAGAAAATTTAAGTTCAACATTTTATGTTCTACATAGACAATTTTGTCAAAAATGTTTATTTCTATAGAAAATTTGTCAAAATTTTATTTATAGTCATGTTCGATCCCATATTAACAATAATGCAATAATTTGAATATGTCAGGCTTTTTGCTCCATGCTGGATTTTGTCCTTTTTTTTTCACGCAGATAGTACATATATGGCAACACTATTACCGCAGAAAATTGCAATATTTTTCACAAAAGATCGTCAATGAGAGTAAAAGTTGATAGAGAGAATGATC
>PGFW01007196.1:40357-55260 GCA_003123925.1 Haematobia irritans
GGAGTCCAATTAGATTTTTCACTTGAAAATTTCTTTTCAATCACGAATCAAGTCGCGCCACACGTAAAATCAAATTATCCATTAAAAATGTAATTGATACTACTAATTCTGTGATTGATTTTTATTTGAAATAAAAAAATTTTTGAACCAATTAAAAATTCAATTGGCAAAATTTTGGTGATATTTTTTGTATGAACCAGAGCCAAAATGTTCAAAAAACGCCGCGTAAATTTAGAATTTTGAAAAACTTGACATTTCTGTAGGGTACGATATAATTTTCTCCGCCTTGCTTTATTTAATTCTTTTTTGTTGTACTCGTTTTATCGTCCAGCCATGTTTGCCAAAATCTATTGTTCGTTTAGTTTTCTATTTGCTCACTAGGATTGTTTTGAAATTTCTAGCACATTGCTTTGGTTTGTTTGGAACGAGATTCGATTTTCCATTTATATTTTCCAAACAATTCCTCTATATGTTTTATCTTCTAGTCGGTCAAAAGACCAAAGGTCACGCAATATAGTTTTAGTGTATTTTATTGATGTTAATGTTGTTATTGTTTTTGACAGTGTTTATGAAGTCCTGTAAGACATGCTCACCACTAATCCATTGGCACTCCCTCGGCTAACGATTGCGCCCGTTAAAATGCTTTATTCCACCTTTGTACATTAATAAGTAAATATCAGGCTATACCAAACGCGCCAAAAAGGAACATTGTTAACAAAAAGCATTGTTCCATGCTATGGATCACACGCTGTATGGCAAAAGTCAACCACCACGCCAAAGACGATGATCAATCTTTGAATGTCCTTCTTGTGCGCCTGCCACAGCATTTAAGAAGGAAACACAGCGTTAAAACCAAATTTGCAAATACTTTAAAACTGGCTGAGTATGGCTCATAAGAGACAATGAATGGCTTGGCGTTAGGCAAAACAACAAGAGGCCAGTAAAGTGTAGTTAACCTGTCATAAGTTGTTTCAGATATTCCATATATACTTGGCACTTCATTCCGGCCAACGCATAGTGCACTGCTCCGTAGTCGCAGGTGAAAACACTGAAATAATACGCGAAGTTTATACCAGAGCAGGACGGATCACTAAAACTTGCGACGCGTAAAGTTTCTGTTGAATTCAACAATGGCAATATGGTGTAAAAATGCGTAATGTGCGAGTATGTGTAGATGCTTCCGTAGTGTGTGTGTAGGAGAGTTGGTCTATACGAAAGTAAAAAAAAGAAACCAAAATCCATAAACTGTTTTTTTCCTTATTAATATACTTTTGGATGAAGTAGAAATTTTCATAAATATAGAATACATTCAAAGCGTTTATATTAATTTTCAGTAGAGTTTACTTCAGTGTTGATGCTTTATTCATGGAGTTTGTAGTGTTGTTGTATGCTCTCCGCCATATGATCTCGTTTTCAGAAATTATGACTGCTCATGACTGGAGAAGATAATATTTGCCACACTTGATATTACCACGTAACACAACACAAAGTATTGACAACTAGGAAGAACCACAAAAGGCAACGCCATGTATAAGCTACAAAAGTATTACTGTAATTTCTTGTTATTAATTACTAATGGAAGATATGAGAAGTAGAAATTTACAGTAAAGGATGAACGGCACTATACCATTATTTTATAATAAAGGCTACTTGTTAAAAGACATGAGGAAGCAATTCACACAATTGAAATAATAACATGAGATGTATTTTATTAATTACCATTGAACATAAAGAAATTGAAAGTTTCCTCTTTAAATAAAGATTCTTTAAGACAGATAGATAAATCTTAACAGTACAGATTAAAAATCTTTAAAAATGCAAGGCATAATCATAACTTGTGCGTGTTCTTATATGTTTTCATATACTGAACTGAAATATAATTTTAAACATATTACAAAAATTTTCGCAAGATTTGGGCTATAGTTCATGTTTGCTACGTAACCTCAAAATGCTGCATTAAGACAATCGTTTTTCAAAAATGAGTAAAAAGATTAGAAATCGTTGCAACCTTATAATAAATTCGAGTTTCTATGCTATTAAAGAATTTCGTTTTTCTAAAAGTTCGAAGGAACATATTTTTGGTTTATTTTCCAACTACACTATAAACTCGTATTACGAACGGAACAAGGAATTTAACACACCGGCCCCATCATATCTGCGAACATTTTAAAACAAAGAAAAAAACGAATGTAATTCAATTCAAAAGGTCAACATTGAACGAAATGGCAAAATTCAACATAGAGATGACACAATCTGATTTTATTGGCCAATCATAGTCTTAATTAAAAGTCACCAACCAAAATCGACAGATAATGTCTACGGATGTACGGCTAAACTATTTCCAAGTTTCTACAAGTTAAAATATTCTAGCATACTTACCACCAGCGTTCAACATGATAATCCTATTGGGTAACCAAGTTATTGCTAAATCCGTCAGTTGGTCTCTATTTGTATTGGTGAGGAACGAAGGGGATTTTTTTCTGTTGAATAATCCAAATCTTTCGTTTTGTGGATAAGGCCAACTTGCTGTTATTGCCCAACTTGTAGTCGTTGTTGTAGTTTGCCTGCTTTTTGAGTTTCGGTGATAGTTGTTACATTTAATATTATACAATTGTTTGAGCCATCAAAATCTTAACCGTTGACTTTGTGTTAATCAGGTTAGAAATATTTACACATTCACACTAGAGTGCTATTGAGGCAAATTCTTTTCTTGTTTCTTTTTTGGAGATTATCGCATATGGGATATTTACACAATGGCTCTGTTCACACTATTTCTTATTGAACTATAAGTTAGATATGTCTTGCTATTCACTATTGTAAGGAGAACCTGGTTGATAATGTCCTTCAGATCCTGAAAACATAGAAATTTTTGTTAGCAATTATTTATTTGCAAAGAGGAGATTTTAACTAAACTAAAAATCAGAAAGAAAAATAAAATTAAATAAATCTGACCTAAATGGAATGATGCCCTAAAAATTTTAGGACATACATTTATAAATTTTTTCATTAATTATAGGATTTAAAATGTTTGAAAAATGCGTTTTCCATTAAAGCGTTTGAAGTAACGAAAAGTTTCCTCATGTAATGAAACTCTTTTCCCTCCATAAAATTTCTTATCATTAGGGTTTTACAAGCTGAAGCTGACTATTTTACGCAATATACTTTTGTCAAATTATTGGAAAAGTACGCACTAACTTAATATAATAAAAATATTTTTGGATTCAATACGAAAATTAATTGATCAATTAATTTTTAATTGAAACTCTTACAAATCTAGAAATGACAGCATGAAATCTCCCACACGCAATTAAAATATTAATTGAATTCAATTAAAAATTATTGATTCAACTAAATTTTCAGTCATTTAATTTTTATTTGATTAAAAAAATAAATGGAATACTTTGACTTTTTTAAGTCAATATTTTTTTGCATTCGATAAAATTTAATAGAAAAAAATGGAAATTTTTTCTGTGTGACATATATGACTCCAATGCAAGTACTGATTCCTAATGTTAGATACATTCAATAGTATGTATGTTTGTTGAATTTACAAAAATGTGTAAGCACAGCTTTGGTACAGGATCACGTTATCTAAGCACAAAGGATTAAAGATGCAAAGCTCCAGTAATTTGGTAAAGCCTTTCCAAATTCAGGAGTGAATAGACATGACAGAGTATGAAGCGACACCATTTTTTGTCGGCGGCGGCTGACACTAATTTTTTTGCCTCCGGCCGGCGGTTGACGCTAAGCCAAATATAAATTTGTCTATTCGGCGGCGGACCATTATCGCATTATAACATCATTGAAGTTATCCGAATGGTAATAGAGATTAGTTGTAACAAAATTTACAATCGCATTTACCATTTTCATTTAAATTTTCTGAGCTAATTTTTTTGCAAAATTATTATAAAATTGATACTGCACCTTATTTTGGGTGGAAAGTTAAAACATTTTTGACAAAACATTAAATAAAAATATTAATGAAAATTTTTAATAATTTTCTGATTTAAATAATAATTTATGATTAATTGGCGCCTAATTTTGAGTCGAAGATGATCGACATATTCGCGGCGGCTTTCAGCTGGAAAAACTGGTCGGCGGGGCTAAATTGGCGCGCGACTGGCGGCTTCATTCTCTGGACATGACTAAAATGCCTAGTCTTTCTTAGGCCATATGTGTGGGTATATACATACAATATCTCTCAGGAACTGATGCATTGCATTTGGATATAATAAATAAATTCCAGTCAGAGATATTCTACTCACAAATCAGCAAACTTTTGTTAGGCTATAAAACTAACCATTGATATGTTATATTTTTTATTAATTCTCTCAAATGAGATGAAAATCAATCTCCTGCATGAAAAGCAAAACACAAGATATACTCTCTATACTCTCTCTGATATAACACATACATATATATTAAATAAATGACTATATGATGAGAGATCACGACTACACTCGTTAATTTACTCCTCGTGTGCCGCATGGTGTTGTAATGTATATGGTAGCATAATCAAATTGTTGGCTGGTGGCTAAAGCTCCATCCATGCGTACTCGTCTCTGTTTTTGATATCGTTTTGTGCAGAAAACAAAAGTCTTGGGCACGACTTTGTTGGGAGAATGGAATGAAGTTTTTGGTTATTTTGTTTGTTTAGCCATAATCAAATATGTGTGCGTGTATGTTCGTGCGTATAGCCTAATTTATTCGTTATCACAAAGCAAACAGCACACACACTGTAATACAACAATATCTTCCGGATATTTGCATTGCTGTTAAAATATATCAACAGTGTGAGTTAGGGATGCCCACATACCCTGCAAAATTATTTCCTTGGCATTGTATAAATGGGTCAAAGATAATTGAGTATAACAAGATTAGGCATTTGTGCTCTTATAAAGAGAAACACAATGTCAAGGTGGTAGAGCTATGAGAAAAAAAATTAGTTTTATTTGTCATTTTTTCAAACAGCAGCTCTGCCCAGGAATAAATTCAAACGACATCATTGGATAAATCATAATGAAGTATTCGCTTGACAATACACATACGTTTTAATTTTAATTTTTCTACAATTCGTTTTTTGGTAATAGCTTTTGTGGGTTTTTATTCGAATTTATGAAAACACAAATGTATGATATTTTCCGACGCAAACGCAGTACATATGAAGACACGTCGACGCAAACTTTTATGATATTTTTGTTGCAGAGTCTCGTTTGCTTCAGTTTTGGCCACCCCCACCCCAGCAAGACTGCATCTTCTTCTCATTAATCTTTGATGAGTGAGGTAAGCGTTGCGGATTTTTTTTTTTTTAATTTCACCCAAAACGGCATTTTGGCTATTTTGAAAATTAAACTTTTGTATTTTTACCATCAATGGATTCTCTATGATCTTTTAAGCGAATTAACTCAATTTTGGTATGGTCTAATTTGATCGCGTTGTGAACGTATGTTGATTCTAATACGAAAATTTTAATGAAATAAAAATTTTTTTATACTTTCAGGAATATAATTTATCAATTTCCTTTAGGTTGATAAGCTGAACCAAACTTACATCTTGCATGAAAACAACAATAGAGGAATTTTCAAGTTACTTAGAAATGTAGTTTTACTGAATTGATGTATATCCGGATTAGCATTAGTTTTTCAAATATGTTTCCCCTTTGTTGAATTCTTGCGTCGTGGTGGTTAAATTTTATTCTTTTCCCTTCGTCACAGTTCAACATTTGATTTTTTCATATTTGAAAGATACTCTTTACTATTTGATAAATTGTACCAGATTGTGGATGGAGTTAGATGTCTGGTTATATCACCATGCATCATTTTTTCTCTATAATTAAGGTGCGTATTACTTCCTTTAGAGAATAATTCATATGAATAAGATTTTTTTTATTCAACAGAAATATTGGCTATTATAATTATTGAGACTATTGCGTCAATACATCTTTCCTTATCACAGTGTGCTGGCCGATCATGTTTAAGCTCAAATGACAACGAACCCTTCCTTTATTTAATATAGACAGATTACGGGCCAAATATTATAAAATAGAGAAGCTTTGCACAAATTAGAAACGCATCAGCATTAGTAAGGGGGACATAAGCCACCGCCGAAAAAATTTTTTGGTCGTCGTCGAAAGCTGTAATTGGAATAAAATATAATATATAATCATACTTATAAGAAGGCCAAAGTGTAATTTTCAAATTCATTATAACAAATCGTAGTTCGCAATGTTGTTTGATAATTTCGAAGTGGAATGGTCCATAGACTGCGTTTGTCCGATCTTTTTATGCGGTTGATATGTATTCTAATATTCTGTCGTGTTACGAATAATTAGGATCTTCAGTCCTTTCTTTCCACATGACAAATTAAACCTTGCTCTGAAGAAAGAGTCTGTCAGTTTACCTGCGTGTCCTGTTGAACTACATGGTGTAAATAATAGATTTAATATAATGATTTCATTTCAGGATGTTTTACATCCACTGGTAGTGGTAGTGCTTTCATGAGGCAGCATAAAAATTTATCAATAATGATCAGGCAAACGATGATGGAGAGTAAAATGGATGCATTAATGATGCTACAGGCAATTGAATTGATATAGGAAGAGTATGAGTACTTTTCGTTTTTTTTGTAACACAAAATGATAAACGTGAAATTATTTTTATTTTTGAAACAAGAATCAAGGATGGAATATTATTATCATATTCGGAGAGAATGTTAGTCCATAAAAACAAAATAATCGCCAGAGCTTACATTATTCATTTCATATGAATTGACCACTTTCGCATCAAGGTCTATAATATCATTTAGCTTGTTTATATTTAAATGTATACTTATTTTGTGAAGAAGCTTCTCATAATTTGTTACAGCAACTTATTCTATTAATTTGAAAGAAAGAAATTAACTGATATTGGTGGTTATTGTTCTACTGAAAGAAATAAAAATTAATAAACTTGGCTACTATTTCGTTTAAAACAAATTCGCTTGTGGAAGAAGAAGACAAAATATACAATAAATGATAAATACTAACAAAAGACACATCAGAATTGGGTAGATTCAGGTGTTCTTATAGTGGTAGAATAATAAACATTTATTTAAAAACTAAACATAATTTAATTTATACTTTTTTTAGTGAAATATAATGAATAAATTAAATCTAAATACAATAATTAAACTACCAATAAATTAAATAATCTACAGAAATTGAATTGCATTTTATTTATGATTTTATTTAATTTTAATTAATTTAATTTATTTCATTACATAATTTTTTGAATAAACATGTTTATTTTTTATTTATGTGAATGAAGAATAATGATATTTGGATAAAAAATATATTCTTATTCATCTTAAGGCAATAATCCTTTTTATTATTAAATGACGTGTATTGAGAGTGAGTTATTCAAATCGCAGGCAAAAATATATAAATATTATAACTATGTTGTATTTTTATATTTTTAGAACAATCTATCTACTATGACCCTGAGCATTTTAAATATCCGTTGATAGCGTAAGATTGTGTGAATGTGTAAGTTGCTATAGTGTGGTCGTGTGTGTATTGTCTCCTGGCAATGTGTGTTTGGTTTCTATATATATGGTTCATAGTTTAATTACGCACTTGTCACTTTTTCAATTGAATATTTATATGGAATTTACATGTCCCCCATACCACGCAGAGTTTAGTATCAGCAAAAGGATCAAGGATCCAAACCATGAGAACTAGCATCAAGATAAGTGTCAGCTTTCGTTTCTGTTGCTAATGATGATTGAGCTTGTAGCAATTTTATCTAAAAGTTATGGAATTTAATTTGCTACAATATTATTTTCGATTTCGTTTTTTTAAAAAAGTGAAAAAGAGCTAAATTCAGATGGGTTTGAATTATTGATAGCAACTACATTCTAGTGAATAAGACACAGCTTTGAGCTCTGGAAATAAGAGAACAAATGTCAAAGTGTAGAGGACTATGAGAAGAATTTCCTTTTACTGTAAATTTTCGCTGTAACATACACACACTTTCTATTTTAATTTTCTATCACCGATTTGATGATTTTTACATCAGAAATGAGTGCCACCAGGCGAGTACTATGTTCGGTTTTTTCACCAAAACACTAATTAT
This sequence comes from Haematobia irritans, assembly GCA_003123925.1. Classification (NCBI taxonomy): domain Eukaryota; kingdom Metazoa; phylum Arthropoda; class Insecta; order Diptera; family Muscidae; genus Haematobia; species Haematobia irritans. The sequence goes on from PGFW01007196.1 coordinate 48,469, forward strand.
AAAAATTAATATAAGCACACATTTGGATGGAAATATATATTTTTTTTTTGATGATAAAGGCTTCTTCATGAACATTGGAATGACCAGACTTGCGATTCTTATCACCTTCATTTTAGAAATATGTATTACTAGTAGTTAATTTTTAACAACTGTTAGTAGTAAATTTCAGTCATAGATTTCCTTTATAAACGCCGGTGTAAGATAGCGCTACGGTTAAAAGCTTCCAAAAGGGTACATTATTAAGAAATTTGGCAAGCTTGTTTATAAAAATTGTGAATTAAATAGATTTTTATTCGTTTGATGTCGCTTTTTTCAAATTGGTTCAAATTTAACTTAACAATCTTTTATCTACATTCATCATAAAATAATCCTTGAAAATGACAGATCTGTCAACTCAAAAATATAATAGTGGATGCATAAGTTCTATGACACCGCTAAATTCCATAATTTTAACGGGTTTCGAGATAATATGTGCAAAAAAAGTGGGCAAAAAGGTGCAACAGAAATTTTGGAAAAAATTAACATCCAGAGGCATAAACAAAAAAACCGTCACAAAAGTCTCATGGATTGAAAAAGCGGCAAAAAGGTGTCGCAAAATTTTGAAAAAAAATAACATTCAGAGGCATAACAAAAAAACCGTCACAAAAGTCTCATGGATTGAAAAAGTGGCAAATTTGTCACTAAAGCTGAGTACTACTAAAATTTTTTTTAATTAATCCATTTAGAAATATAAATTTTTTGCAATCAATCCTTGGATCTTTTACATCCATTATTTGGCAAGGCTCGATCAAAATATAATCGTCTTCATAAATATATTTGTACTTTTAATTTAGTGTTTTGGTGAAAAAACCGAACATAGTACTCGTTGGTGGCACTCATTTCTGATGTAAAAATCATCAAATCGGTGATAGAAAATTAAAATAGAAAGTGTGTGTATGTTACAGCGAAAATTTACAGTAAAAGGAAATTCTTCTCATATTCTCTACACTTTGACATTTGTTCTCTTATTTCCAGAGCTAAAGCTGTGTCTTATTCACTAGAATGTAGTTGCTATCAATAATTCAAACCCATTCTGAATTTAGCTCTTTTTCACTTTTTTTAAAAAAACAATCGAAAATAATATTGTAGCAAATTAAATTCATAACTTTTAGATAAAATTGCTACAGCTCAATCATCATTAGCAACAGAAACGAAAGCTGACACTTATCTTGATGCTAGTTCTCATGGTTTGGATCCTTGATCCTTTTGCTGATACTAAACTCTGCGTCGGGTATGGTGGGAACATGAAAAATGCATTAGCGACCATAGAAAGAAATATTCAATTTGAAAAGTTGTGGACAAGTGCTAACGAATATAGAACTATGTTAACCATACCATATAGAAACAAGACACAATTGGCCAGGAGACTAATACACACACGCCCACATATAGCAACTTACACATTCACACAATCTAGCTATGCAAACGGATTTATTTAAAATGCTCAGGGTCATAGGTATGATAGATGTGCTAAAAATAATAACAGAACAACAACATAGTAAATATTTATATATTTTTGCTGCAGTATTTGAATAACTCACTCTCAATACACGTCATTAATATAAAAAGGATTCTGCTTAGAATGAATAAGATAATATTTTTTATCAAAATATCATGATTCGTTACATTCACATAATGAAAAAATAACATGTTTATTCCAGAAATAGAATAATAATTAAATTAAATTAAATAATTAAATTAAATTAAAAATAATAAATAAATAAAATGCAATTCAATTTCGTTAGATTTATTTAAATTTACTTGGTAGTTTAATTTACTTAAGGTCAATTTAGATTAAATTCTATCTAATTTATATTTACACTAAAAAGAATAAATTAAATATATCTACATTAAGTTAATTTAAATAAATTTTTATTATCTACCACTTAGAGAACACCTTGATCTACCCAACTGATGTGTTCTTTTTGTTAGTATTTTATCATTTTATTGTATATTGTATTCTTCTTCTCCACAAGCGAATTTGTTTTAAATGAAATAGATAGCCAATGTAATTAATATTTTTTATTCTTTCAGTAAAAAACCACCAATATTCAGGTTAATTGTTCTTTCTTCAATTTAAATTAAGATATAATGTGCTTAACAAATAATGAGAGCTTCTTCACAAAAATAAGTGATACCATTAAAATAAACAATGTAAATGATATTATAAGACCTTGAGCGAAAGTGTGTGCGAACATCATGAAATGAAAATGTAAGCTCTGGCGAATGTATTTTTGGTTTTATTGGGCAAACATTCCTCCGAATATGATAATAATATTCCATCCTGTTGATTGCTTGTTTCCAAAATATAAAAATAATTCACTTATCATTGTGGTTATAAAAAAAAACAAAAAACGAAAATCTACTCATACTCTTCCAAACAATTCCAATTGCCTGTAGCATCATGTAATCATCCATTTTACTCTCCATCATCGTTGCCCTGGATTATTTGATAAATTTTTATGCCTGCCTGGCATGAAGCACTACCACTACCAGTGGATGTGAAAACAATCCTGAAATGAAATCATTATGATTTAAATCGTATTATTTACACCATTGTATCAACAGGACACGCAGTAACTGACAGACTACTTTCTTCAAGAGCACTGTGTATTTGTATGTGGAAAAAGGACTGTAAATGACAATATTGTTAAACACGACGCAATTAGAAATACATATCAACCGATAAAAAGATACGACAAAGGCAGTCTATGGACATTCCACTTCGAAAACGTATGAAACAACATTGTCGAACTGACGATTTTTTTAATTGAATTTTTTGAAAATTACACTTTGGCCTTCTTATAGCGTATGAGATGGCGCTATTAGTATTTAATTCAATCAATAATACCACTTTCGACGACGCACCAAAAAACGTTTTTCGGCGGTGGCTTATGCCCCCTTACTAATGCTGATGACGTTTCTAATTGTGCCAAAGCTTCTCTATGTGGTTTCACTATAATGTGAATTGGCGTTCGGAATCGGCTATATAAAAAAGAAGGTATCTTGTCATTGAGCTAAACATGGAATCGGCCAGCACACTGTGATAAGAAAAGATGTTAATTGGACGCAATAGTCTCAATAATTATATAGGCAATATTTTTCTGTTGAATAAAAAAATCTGTTCTATTCCAATATGGAATGTTACCTAAAAGGGAGAATACCACCCAAGGAGAGAGAAAAAATGATGCATGGTGATATAACCAGACATTTAAACGCCATCCACAACCAAAACATCAAAAAATATGGTACAAGATATCAAATAGTATAAGAGTATCTTTCAAATATGAAAAAATCAAATGTTGAACGTGAGAAGGGGAGAAAGATAAAATTAACACCACGACGCAAGAATTCAACAAGGGAAACATATTGAAAAACTAATGTAATCCGGATTTATACATCAATTCGGTACAAACTACATTTCTAAGTAACTTGAAATTCCTCTAATTTGTTTTTTCATGCAAGATGTAAGTTTGGGTTCAGCTTTATCAAACCATAAAGGAGAATTGATAATTATTTCCTGAAGTATAAAAAAATTAATTATTTCATTAAAAAATTTTCGTATTAGAATCACATAGTTCACAACGCGCATCAAATTAGACAAATACAAATTGGAGTAATTCGCTTAAAAGATCATAGAGAATCATTGATGGTAAAATTACAAAAGTTAATTTCAAAATGCAAATATGCCGTTTTGGGTGAAATTAAAAAAAAAAATCCGGCAACGCTTACCTCACTCGATCAAAGATTAATTGAGAAGAAGATGCAGTCTTGTGGGGGGCTAGCCAAAACTGAAGCAAAGAGACTCTGCACAAAAATCATAAGTTTGCGTCGACGTGGTCTTCATATGTACTGCCGTTTGCGTCGGAAAATATCATAACATTTGTGTTTTTTCATAAATTTCTGAATAAAAACCCACAAAGTATTACCAAAAACGAATTGTAGAAAATTAAAATAAAACGTATGTGTATTTCAAGCGAATACTTCATTATGATTTATCAATATTGTCGTTTGAATTTTATTCCTGGGCAGAGCTGCTGTTTGAAAAAATGAGCAAATAAAACAATTTTTTTTACTCATAGCATCTACCACTTGACATTGTGTTTCTCTTTATAAAGAGCACAAATGCTAATCTTGTATACATACTCAATTATCATTTGACCCGATTTATACAATGCCATAGGAAATAATTTTGCAGGGTATGATGGGCATCCCTACTACACTGTTGATATATTTTACAGCAATGCAAATATCCGGAAAGATATGGTTGTATATCAGTGTGTGTGCTGTTTGCTTTGTGGATAACGATAAATTAGGCTATACGCACGACATACACGCACACATATTTGATTATGGTAAACAAACAAAATAACCAAAAACTCATTCCATTCTCCCAACAAAGTCGTTGCCCAAGACTTTTGTTTTCTGCACAAAACGGATATCAACAACAGAAAGATAGCATGGATGGAGCTTTAGCACCAGCAACAATTTGATTATGGCATACCATGATAATACAACACCATGCGGCAACACGAGGAGTAAATTAAGTATGTAAGTCGTGTCTCTCATCATATGTCATTTATTTAATATATATGTATGTGTTATATCAGAGAGAGTATAGAGAGTATACTTGTGTTTTGCTTTTCATGCAAGGAGATTGATTGTTCAATCTCATTAGAGAATATAAAAATTATACTATAATGGTTAGTTTTATGCTAAACAAAATGTTTTGTGTTTGTGAGTAGAATATCTCTGAACTGGAATTTATTATTATATGCCAAATGCCAATTCAATTCAGTTCCTGAGAGATATTGGTATGTATATACCCACACATATGGCTAAGAAGACTTAGGCTTTTTAGTCATGATCGAGAGAATGAAGCGCCAGTCGCGCGCCAATTTAGCCGCCGCCGACCAGTTTTTCCAGTGAAAGCGCCGCGAATATGTCGACTCATCTCGATCAAAATTAGGCGCCAAATTAATATAAAATATTATTTAAATCAGAAATATAAAAATTTTATTAATAATTTATTTCATGTTTTTGTCAAAAATGTTTTAACTTTCCACCCAAAATAAGGTATTCAGTATCAATTTTATATATAATTTTGCAAAAAATTAGTCAGAAATTTAAATGAAATGGTAAATGCGATTAGTAAATTGTTGTACAACTAATCTCATTACCATTCGGATAACTTCAATGATGTTATAATGCGATAATGGTCCGCCGCCGAATAGACAAATTTATATTTGGCTAGCGTCAAGCCGCCCGGCCGGAGGCAAAAAAATTAGTGTCAGCCGCCGCCGACAAAAATGGGTCGCTCATACTCTGTCATAGTCATATATATCACTCCTGAATTTTGAAAGGCTTTAACTCAATTACTGGAGCTGTTTGCGATCTTTAATCCTTTGTGCTTAGATACGTGATCCTGTACCAAGCGTGCTTACAATTGTTGAAATTAACAACATACATACTATTGAATGTATCTAATAGAGAATCAGTACTTGACATTGGAGTATATATGTCACACAGAAAAAATTTTCATATTTTTTCTATTAAATTTTAATTCGAATGCAAAAAATATTGACTTAAAAAAGTAAAGTATTCCATTTATTTTTTTAATCAAAATAAAAATTAATGACTGAATAATTAATTGAATCAATAATGTTTTAATTGAATATCAATTAATATTTTAAATTGGTGTTGGAGATTTCATGCATGTCATTCTAGATTTGTAAGAAGTTTCAATTAAAATTAATTGATCAATTAATTTTCGTTATTGAATCCAAAATATTTTTATTATTTTATTAGTGCGTACTTTTCCTAATAATTTGACAAAAGTATATGCGTAAAATATCAGTTCAGCTTGTAAAACCTAATGATAAGAAATTTTTAATGGAGGGAAAAGAGGTTTTCATTACATGTAGGAAACTGTTTCGTTACTTTCAAAGGCTTAATGGAAAACGCATTTTTCAAACATTTTAAATCCTATAATTAATGAAAAAATTTATAAATGTATGTCTAAAATTTTAGGTTGCATCATTCTCATTTAGGTTCAGTTATTAATTTTATTTTTTCTTTCTGATTTTTAGTTTAGTTAAAATCTCCTCTTTTCAAATAAATAATTGCTAACAAAAATTTCATTGTTTTCAGGATCTGAAGGAATTATCAAACCAGTGTCTCCTTACAATGTGGAATAGCAAAGACAATCTAATTATTAGTTAAAAGGAATATGTGTGAACGAGCCATTTGTGTAATATCCCTTATATGCGATATCTCCAAAAAAAGAAACAAGAAAAGAATTTGCCTCAATACACTCTAGTGTGAATGTGTAAATATTTCTAACCTGATTAACCAAAGTCAAACGGTTAGATTTTCGATGGCCTCAAACAATTATTATAATATTAATGTAAAACTTCAGACCGAAACTCAAAAAGCAGGCAAACTACAACAACGAGCGTACAAAGATTGGGCATAACGCAAGTTGGCCTATCCACAAAACTGAAAGATTTGGATTATTCAACAGAAAAAAATCCCCTTCGTCCTCAACCAATACAAATAGAGACGCAACTAGACGGATTTTCAGCAATAACTTGTACCAAAAGGTTATCATGTTGAACGCTGGTGGTAAGTATGCTAGAATTTTTTGAACTTGAGAAACGTTGAAATAGTTTAGCCTGTAACATCCGTAGCACATTCTGTCGATTTGGTTGGCTGACTTTTAATTACACTATGATTGGCCATATAAACTCAGAT
>PGFW01007209.1:0-14241 GCA_003123925.1 Haematobia irritans
CATAATAATTCCATGAACTATTCACTTTTTTTTTGAGTGTATAGGTAGTTCTACAATTGATGGAGCTTAAAATAGCTGAGGCAGTAGATATGTTACATGTTCCCCTTGAAACATGTTTGGGGTGATCATATTCCTTTTCTAGCGTGGGCTTCTCTATAATTATTCTTAAAAGTGGAAGATCATCATCCTATCGCCAAAATTTACTTACGTCGACCTACTAATGTAACAAATGATTCAAGTTCTACAGAACTGCTTTTGAAACACATGACAAATATTCTGGGATTAATAATCAGATTTGTATAACCCACATTTTATGATATTTAGGAAGAAATGAAAGGATCAAAGTCAATTGCATTTTGGATTGCAACAACATGCTGTTCATATTTTTCCATAATGCTCACGGGTGGTAATAATAATTCTGACATATTTTTACAAAATATTTCATATTCCATAACTCAGTGTGAAAGGGTTGAGATCAGGTATAGAAGATAAACAAAAGGCTGTAAAAATATTTTTGGAAAGACAATAGAGATTTTTATTAAAGAAGGATTTACAAGAATTCCTATGAACTTTCAAAAGGACAATTTGCCATTATTGAAATTTGCTGCTCAATTCCTGGAAGCAGTTGCACTCAAAAAAAGTTTATTTGGATCCGATGATTTTGACCTTCCCTCAAAGATTTTGGTATTGATTCCGAGCCGAGCGGCTTCTTTAAAATGGGGAAATTTGTAGCTTTAAACGTAGGATCTATAAAATTAAAATTATGGCACAGATCTCATTTATAGAATTTTCATTCTCATTTTGCGATATATTAATAAAGCAATTCACTTAGACACAAAAGTCAGTTTATAAATCCAAATTAGAGCAAATACTTCCAAGTCAAAAAATGTTTTCTTAATTCAAAAAAAAACAAGAGAAAAAGAAAACTTTAAGCCAGAGATGCAAAATCCCCAGAATAAGTTTTAGCCTATCTTTGAAGCATTTTGATCTTAAATCTAAAGATTCCATATATATTTTAATTTAAAGGAGATTTCATTAAATCAAAAATGTTTTTCTGTATTTTATAGAAAATTTTCCTTAATTCAAAGACAAACGACCTTAACGAAGGAACCCACATTTCCCAGATATGTGTTCTAAATTTAATGAGCAAAAATTTAAGCAAAATTTTAATATTTCTTTTGATTAAATTTTCATTATTTTAAAGAAATTTGTATTTGTGAAAATTGCGTGTCTTAAAATTTTGGTTGCATAATCAATATTTTCTGCAGTGTAGTTCTCCTGTAAAAAGGTTTTAGCCTTCATTTCAAATTTGACACTTTTACTTTATTCGCGCAATCAGATCCCCCTTTTTCAGTTTCTCAATTTGTGTTACATATTCCCTATAATGCCATAGGGCATACATCATTTGCTATAAAATTAAAAAATTGTTTCCTCCCCCCTAATAATTATGAAATAATGTCGAAGGGGTAATGCTATAGTAGCTGATGTCATTAGACAATGCGACATGTATTGGCGTTTTTTCCCCGACCTTTAAGCTGTTTCAAACATAAAGAGAATTTCTTGTGTAACCATAAAGGGATTGCCAGAGACTCGTTTTGAAATCTGGGCTTCAGAGAAAGCTCAATGATCTGAACTAAGCGCCAAATGGCGTAATTAGCAAGCAACGCTAGCCTTTCACTGATGCCATGCAAATAGTTAACACCGAAGGTGCTTACCAGACAATAGCCTGTCTTTTTTTTGTGTTTTGAAGTCAGCACACAATACATTCTTATTTGAAACAAGAGAGATGAATGAATATTGAATGATTTTTTTGTTTTTTTTGCTTGAAAACGTATTAGCTCTAGCAAAACGTGCTCGGGATTGTAATGGAATAAAAAGTAACTTTTTAGATTTTAGCAAAGACGATTTTTTCGACTATTCAAACACGCAAGGAATTGGTCCATATCCGGTTCCATATTATATATTAGCCCCCATATAACACCGTTCCTAGATTTGATCTCCGGAGCCTTTTTAAGGAGCAAAATTCATCCGAGTCGGTTGAAATTTCAACGGGTGGTGTTAGTAATTAAGGCCGCTTAATTACCCATGCCAAAATTGGTCCAATATCAGCGTCTATAGTTATATTATAGCGATCCCCAAATCACACAAAAATTGTACTTTATCGGCCTTCACTAATCATTGCGGTTGCCACTCAGAGCCAAAAATAAATCTACCAACCATTTTATTTTTATAGAAAAGCATTGTGTCAAAATGTTATTTCTATGAGAAAATTTTGTCAAAATTTCTTAATATTTATAGAAAAATTTTTGTCAGAATTTATTTCTATAGAAAAATTTTTTATTCAAATTTTTATTTCAATAGAAGTTTTTTTTCAAATTACTTCTATAGCAAAAATTTTTATTTTGTCAAAATTTCTATTTCTATAGAAACTTGTAAACTTATTTATATACGTATTTAATCGGCCTTTTTTAGACTATTAATATTATAGCACATAATTGGACTATGTAGGTATATCTTACGGTGCTTAGGAAGTTTAAGATACCTTGCCATCGGCAAGTGTTACCGCCCAACCCAAGTTAATTCGATTGTGGATGGGACCAGTCTTCAGCAGAAGTTTTTTACGCAACTCCATGCGTGGGAGGTACCATAAGCTTCGGCCTGGCGAACTTACGGCCGAATTACTTGTGCTTTATCATTTATAATCTTTTTTCAATCGATAAGATTCGGCCAGGCCGATCTTATGTACCCCCAACATGGATTGCCCATAGAAAGAATGTCATCCCAATCGAATAAACTTGGGTTGCGGTAACAACTTTGCCGAGGCAAGGTATCTCAAAACTTCTTACACCGTCTTCTCAATTGTAACAGGGTTGGCTGATAAGTCCCCGGTCCTGACACATAGCTATGGTCGTCGCTATATTAAAGTGCATCATTATTTTGTTTAACCTACAACATGATTCGTGTCATTACTTTGACGTCATGTAAGTCAATTAGTTTGATGAGATACGACGCGTCTTTTGTGAAGCAACTTATTTGCTTATTTGTTGAAAAAATGTGAGAAAAAGAAATTTTCGCTGTTTGAATAAAATACTTTGTTTTTCGAAGCGAAAAAAATACGGTGGATAGCACAAAACTTGTCTTTGATAATAGATGTTTCCGACTCTAGCCCCAGGCGAATCAACCAATAACTTGATTGCTATGAAAATTCAAGCGTTTGGTGAAAGGAAGCACGGAAGGACGGTGAACGCCCGAATGTGGACGCCGAAGGCGCGAGGCTGGTCTACCGGACGAAAACATCAAAAAAAGTACACAAAATGATTTTGAATGACCGTAAAATGAGAGTTGATCGAGCATGCAGAGTCCTTAAAGATATCAAAGGAAACGTGTTGGTCAATTATCATTCATCAATTATTTGGATTATGCGGAAAGCTCTCTGATGCAAAATGCGGTGCCGCGCTCGGAGCTCACATTTGACCAAAAGACAAATAACGTGTTTTCGATGCATTTCTGAGCGGTGTTTGCAGCTGTTAACTCGTAATTTACTCCGAGTTTTTCCGTCCGATATGTGGACAATGGATGAAACATGGGCTCCAGTCACTACACTCCTGAGCATCCAATTCGCACAGTCGGCTGATGTGGACAGCGACCGCGGTGCAACCGTCTCCGACGCTTGGAAAGCAAGACTCAAAAGTCCGGACGGGTGTGGCCAAAGTAATGGCCTCTGTTTTTGGGATGCGCATGGAATAATTTTTATCGATTATCTTTGAGAAGGGAAAAACCATCAACAGTGGACTATTATATGGCGTTATTGGCAGCGTTATTGGCAAGTAAGAAAAAGCGTTGTTCCATCAAGACACGGCACCGTGCCACAAGCCAGTTGAGACGATGGCAAAAATTCATGAATTTCGGGCTTCGAATTGCTTTCCCCACCCACCGTATCTCCAGATCTGACCCAAAGCGACTTTTTCTTGTTCTCAGACGTCAAACAAGGATGCTCGGCAGCGGAAAAAATTGGATGCAATGATAGAGTTGATCGCCGAAACTGAGGCCCATTTTGAGACAAAACCGAAGTGAGTACTACCAAAATGGGTAATCAACAAACATTGGAAGGACGTTATAATCGTTGTTATCTCGCTACTTGAAGGGCACCAATGTTGCGAATTTAATTAACAAAAATAAATAAAATAAAAAAAAATTAAATTAATTTTGACAAAAAAAAAACATTGTGTTGTTCTTTTTTGTTTAGACCGGGACTTATCCGGCCATCCTGACTTTCAGCTTAGTCCATACGGCGGTATATATTAAACAAAAACAAAAAAGTCCTATTAAATACGTATATATTCAAGCTTGACAAATTTTCTTATTAGAAATAAAATATTGACCAAAATTTTCTTATAGTAGTAAAATTTTGACAACATTCTGTATAGCGATAGAAATGTTTTGACCAAAAATTTCTATAGAAATAAATCTTGATAATATTTTGTATAGTAGATAACATTTGACAAATTTTCACATTTTTGGCCACAAATGTTTCTATAGAATATAAAAATTTTGGATAGTATTATTTTTGGCGGCGGCTATATTATATGGACCAATTTTAGGCATGGTTATTAGCCGGTCATATACTAGCCGCAATTGTACCCAAATTCTCACCACATACGTATTCAACCGGAAGGATGAAGTTTTGCTCCTTGCAAGAGCTCGGAGCGGTCAAAATCTGGGGATCGTTACTATGGGGCCTATATTATAAATACTTAGACCGTTATGCCGACCAAGCTTTGGCATGGGTTTTTAGTAGGACCATATACCAACACCAGTGTACAAATTTCAGCCTGATTCTGGCATGAAACTTTGTTTCTTTTAGGAGCTCGCAATTCAAATCTGCGGGATCGGTCTAGATATGGGGGCTATATATAATTACGGACCTATGCGGACCAATTTTATGCATGGTTGTTAGAGACACATATACTTAACACCACGTACCAAATTATCAACCGGATCGGGTGAAGTTTGCTTTCAAAGGGCTCCGGACGTCAAATCTGGGGGATCGCGTTTATTATGGGGCGGCTACATATAATTATGGACCCTGATATGAGACCAATTCTTGCATTGGTATTTCAGCAGAACCATATACCAAATACCGATTGTACCAAATTTCAGCCGTGATCGGATGAAATTTGCTTCTAGCTTTGGCTCGCGCAAGTCCAAATTGGGGGGGGGATCGTTTATATGGGGCTATATATAATTATGAACCGTGTGGATCAATTTTTAGCATGGTTGTTATGGACCATTACCACACCAATGTACACAAATTTAGCAGAGTCGGGTCGCGAAATGAATTTCTTCTTTAGAGGCTCCAGCAAGCCTAAATCTGGGGCTTCTCCATTTATATGGGGGACTATACGTTAAAATCGGGACTGCGATTATGGACCCCATTTGTCAATACCATCCGACCTCACATCATAAACAACTTACAAATTGTGCTACAAGTGTTTCAAGTCGATAGCTTGTTTCGTTCGGAAGTTAGCGTGATTTCAACCCAGGACGCGGACGGACGGACGGGACATGCTTAGATACGACTCAGAATTTTCCACGGACCAGAATCATCATAATATACTTTATGGGGTGGAGCGGCTATAAAAACCGACTTTCAGCTTTCGAATTTCTTAAAAAAAAAAACAAGTATATTACGGCGTATGTTCCGCGCCAGGCGAAATCTTATGTACCCTCCAATCATTGTTATGGCGTAGAAACGTTCTTCTAAACACTGCCATCCACAATTCGAATTTACTTAAGTTGCAGTAACGCTTGCGGATGGCAAGTATCTTTAAAACTCCCTAACACCATCTTCTGAAATTGTATGTAAATACCATTACGTGTTCTATTATTAAAATCAAAAAACGATCGATCTCATACGTATATAATTTCAGTTTTACAAAGTAGAACATAAAATTTTGACAAAATTCTTCTACAGAAATAAAAATTTTTAACAAAATTTTTTCTATAGAAATAAAATTTCACAAAATTTTCTAGTAGAAGATATTTTAAAAATTTTGACAAACGTATTCGTATAGAAACGAAAATTTTTTGAAATCAAAAATTCTCTACAGAAATAAAACTTTTTAACCAACAAAATTTTCTATAGAAATAAACTAATTGACAAAATTCTTCTATAGAAATAAAATCTTGGTAGATATTCCTTGAACAAGTAATTTTCTATAGAAATAAAATTTTTGACAAACATATTTTCTAATTTAGCCAAATTAAGATTCGAAATGATGAAAATATTTATTTATTGAAGCCGAATAAAATTTTAACAAAATTTCTATAGATAACTAAAACTATTGACAAAATTTTCTATTTGCGTACTCTGATTTAGCTTAAATTGATTTTTGAATTTTCCAAATTTGGAAAATCATTCGCCGACTTTTCCACTTTTTGAAATAGTTGTCTTCCAAATTTTTTTTCGAATTTACGATAAGGCGAAAATTGAAAATTTTTGAAAATAAAAATGAAGATTGAATTCGAAAATTTTATTAAAATTTTAGTTCATTAGAAAATTTTGTCGAAATTTCATTTCTATAGAAAATTTTATTAAAATTTTAGTTCATTAGAAAATTTTGTCAAAATTTCATATCTTTAGGAAATTTTGTCAAAATTTTATTTCTATAGAAAGAAAGTTTTTTACAAAATGTTCTTTCTACCCAAAAATTTTACATAATTTTGTAAATTTTATATATTTTTTTAAATTTTAGTTCATTAGAAAATTTTTTCAAAATTCATATCTTTAGGAAATTTTGTCAAAATTTATTTCTATAGAAAATTTTTATTTAAAATTTTAAAATTCATTATGTACAAAATTTTGTAAACAATTTTACGTTATATTTTGTCAAAAACTTTTCTAATAGAACTAAAATTGAATTTTGAAAAAAAAAATTCGACTTCGAAAAAAATTTCAATGTCGAAAAAATTCCTACTTTTAATATTGAGGTTGTGTAAAAATCGATTTGTGAACTTTTTCCCAAAATAAGGAAAAGCGATTTTGGTCGATTTTATAAAATCGATTTTTTGAACTTTTTCAAAATAAGCAAAAGCGATTTGTCGATTTTATTTAAAAATTATGAAAAAAGGTCGACTTTCAGGCTTTTCGAAAAGACCATTGTATCGAATTTAAGTTATATGAAAAGATCGATTTTCTAACTTTTGTCGACTTTGTATCCCTAAACGTGCGCGTCTTTTTCTTGATCAGATCCATTGCTCTATAAAACCGATTCACATGTGGCTGCTTCAATGAGTTGAAATGACCGCAATTTTGACAATTGAATCCATACCTCATTTGCATTGTTTATAGTAACAACCCGACGATCAACATTGCTGATTGTTTAATGTTTGTGCAAATATTTCTGGGATTATGTAAAAACTACGAAAAAAGCCAAGCTTTTGACGACTTGATGGATGCTCGCTTCGAATAGGAGGGGATCATGCAGATCAATGACTTTGTTCTACCATCATTATTCAATCCGCATAGTATGGTAGTTTGACTTCTTTTTAAACAAAAGGCATCTTTGATGCCGCCATAACGCGTCGTTCTTCCATGGCCAATGGTGTTTCGCGCAAGAGCAGATTTCTGTTTGTGTGTTTTTTATCCTGCCTCACCATTTTGTTGCTAGGCTTAGCTAAGCATGTACATGGATGAAGATTGAAGCATCTTAAAAGTATTTCATTAATCGCTTCATTCAATCATGGCCGACATGCCCCACGATAGCGTGTCGGGCAATGATGATAGTAAGGACAAATGTATTGGTGGTGCGCTATGCTCTCTCTGACCAATGATCGTGTAAGCATCAAGCCGATAAATTGAACCAATGATGCTGATAAACCACCGGCCTGTTCTCTGTTGATGTTGGCGATGGTGATGGCTTTTTTCACCGCCCGCTCTAGTCATTGCAAATTGTGTATGAACTTACTTTCACTTTATTCCCAAGTATCGTAATAAATACTAGCAGTTATTACTGTAGTTAGTTAGCTAGTGAGTTACATTGGATGGGCCATGGATGGATGTACTTGCAAATGGAAACTCCTTGTCAGCCATATAAAGATGAAGTCGCGTCTCTCAGTAGAATACCTCTTTGTCTCTGGCTCGCCTTCTTTTCCCAGAGGTTAGTGTTATGCACAATCAGCGTGTCTCAATCAAACCCTGCTTGCCACGGCGCGTAAGCGATGCAGTCAAAACAAGAGTTCGAGTATAGATGTCAGCACAGCGTCATCCTCTCTATATCATTATTTGTCCTACTTCAGTTTCGTCGTGTCTGTTCCGCCGTTCGTCCGTGTAGCCCGTTTGTTCATTTGTCCATCACCAGCAAAGTTGATATATATCCACCACCTCCTATCAATTTTGACTTAAAATGGTCGTTTGCAAGAGTGGTGGTGTTGAAGCAAATTTTTCCAATATGTTTTCATTCAAGCCGTAACATTGCAGGCCATATCGTTCACCAATTGTTTCACAGCGCCCTCTAAGTAAAAGAAGACAGAAAAAACTACACTTTAAGAGAAATGTACACATGAAGTTGCTGTAATGTTTGTTAGAATGAGTCGGAGGTTGCTTGCTTTAGTAGAATTTTCATTACTACATAAAGACGGTGTTTTAATTTCAGGCGTATAGTTTATTTCTGTTATCACTTTTGTCCTTCGAACCCGATTTGAGTGTTCCGCCCATCCCGGCGTAAGAACACTCAACCGGGTAAAATCCTTGCACCTGTGTTCCTTTTGGCGACCCCGTTCTGTGTGCAGCGCTAAACATGTCTTACTTAAAGCGATAAAAGCAAATAACATTGGAGTGACTTACAACCACTCAATCGATATAAGAAGGTTGATCTTATTTCTTTACATTATTGGTCCTTCGAGCCGGATGCGAGTTTTTTCCCCTACCCGTGGTAAGAGATTCGAAACGGTAAAAAATAAGCCTTTCCAAACGGATCGGAATCGAGTCCCCTAACCATGGTAAAGAGGACTCTCGAACCGGTAAAAAGTGTCGTTAACCCTTGTTCGACACGCGATCGGAGCAAAACTGCACGGAGGTGGTTTGCAGAAAGGGGAATTCAATCCCTAGATTGGCAAATCCTGACACTTGCGTTCATTAGGAACCCCGTTCTGTGTGCACGGTAAATGTTCGTTATTAAGGGGCTAAAGAAAGCAATAATCATTGGAGTGACATTACAGCTACACAATCGTGTAAGAAGTTGTCTTTATTTCTTTACATTTCTCGGTCCTTTCGAGCCGGATCGAGTTTTCCCTACCCGTCCGGTAAGAGGACTAGAACGGATAAAAATAGCTTTCGAACTGGATAGTGAGGCAAAATCTGCACCAAGGGTCGCAAGAAAGGGAATTCACATCCCTAGATTGGGAAATCCTGCACACTTGCCGTTCATTCAGGAACCCCGATTTGTGTGCCAGGGTTAAATGTTTTTTACTAAGGGGTAAAGAACATATAACATTACAGCCCACTCCAATCGTGTTACGATGTTGTTTTCTTAGTTTCTTTGACACTGTTGCGGTCCTTCGAGCCGGAATCGAGTTTTCCCCTACCCCGCTGGTTAAGCGACTTCGAAGCGCTCGTAAATATGATAAGCCTTTCAAACGGATCGGAGACAAAATCTGCACAGTGGTTGCAGAAAGGCGGATTCAATCCCTAGATCTGAAATCCTACACACTTCGCGTCATTAGGGAACCCGTTCTGTAGTTGCAGCGTAACATGTTCCTTAACTAAGGGTAAAGAACAAAAATAAATTGGGAGTGCCTTACAACCACACTCATCGTAGTAAAGAAGTTGTTTCTATTTCTTATACGATTTTGGTCCTTCGAGCCGGGAATCGAGCTTTGTTCCCTACCCGTGTTGAAGAAGACTCGAACGTAAAAATAAAGCCTTTCGAACAGATCGATGAAAAATATCTGCACAGGGGTTGCATAAAGGGAATTCAATCCCTTTCTGTATGCCAGGTAAATCTAAAGCTTCAACTATTCTTTAGTAAGGGGTAAGAGCAAACACACTTATTTGGAGAATAATATTGCTGAAGTATCTAATGAAAAGAGTAATGAAACGCGAAATCTGAAATGGCGATGGAAATGGGAGAGGAGAGGAGAGAAGGTTCCCAGTGGCCAGTTCGGAAGACTTGAAATAGATTGTTTGAAGCCAACATGAATTAGGACAATTTTCCGTGAGAACTGCTTGAAGAAGCAAGCATTGCTTGGATTTAGGAAGGGTTAGGTTATAGTGGCAGCCCGATGTGTAAGGCTCACTTAGGACTATCAGTCGCATGTGCTGATACCACGATTGGTTAACTTTTCTCTTATCACTGATGCCTGCCCGAACTCCATGTTAAGCTCTATTGGACAGGTACCTCCTTTTTTATAGCCGAGTCCGAACGGCGTTCACGTTGCAGTGAACACCACTTAGAGAAACCCTCAGAAATTGTCACCAGGGCATTACGAGGTGGATAATCCACCGCTTCGAAAAAACATTTTTTGGGTGTTCGCGTCGAAGCAGGAATCGAAACCACGAACTTGTAGTATGCAAGACGCGGGCATTGCTAAACCATCTGCCACCACGGTTGGCCTCCATTGCTTGGATTTGGAATTCACTAAATTTGCAAAATATAATGGATGTTTATGGTGGATTTTCGATTTTGGCATTCTGAGGAAGTGCTTGCGACTCTTTGAGCTTATGGGAGGATCTGTTACGACGGGTCTGAAGTGCACAAATCCTTAGGAGATGTAGATCAATGGAGGCGTATAAGGAGGGGCTAAGGAGAAAGGTCGGAAAACAAATTGAGACAACCCTCTAATGGACAGATTGCTGACTGCTGCAGTCGCATCATATAGTTAATCGCACAAAAGCCATAAATAAGGAATGTGTCAAGAAAGAAGTCATTGGCTGCAGGAATGCATTGCTGCCAATGGAAGGAGCTCTGACACCTGAATCCTTACTATTTCGGGTTTACCGGAATAGATAGAAGAGCATTAACTCGATGCTGGAGGAGCCCTTGACATCAATCCTACTATTTGGGCTCTATAGGGAATAGATCCACAACGAGCCATCAAATGAGAAGCAGATGCCTACAAAAAACTTGAGAAGTGTTCGGATCGGTACTTGCTCCCACTGAAACTGATCGGTACTGCTGCTGCACACGCCAGAAAGAGCAGCAATGCCTGAGATTCTTGGTCCAGCCGCAACTGAAGCAAGACATTGATGAACACAAAGGCAGTCAAAATTCATCTGGAAGAATCTCTTAATGTTTCTGTTATTACCCTCCACCAATAGGATGGCGGCGCTATCTTTAACTTTATCATTCCGTTTGCTAAACACATCGAAATATTGCTCTAAAGACCCCATAACAGTATAATATTATTCTAGGTCGTGGTGGAAAATCTCTGAGTCGATACTGAGATGCTTCGTCCGTCCGTCCCCTGTTTGATATCACGCTAACTCCGCAACAAATAACAAGCTATCGACTTTAAACGATGCGGCACAAGTATAGTTTTATTAATGTTGCGGGCGGATGGTATTGCAAATGGGCCATATCGGTTCCAACTTTTACGTTATAGCTCCCCATATACAACGTGACCCCCAAAATTATGGCTTGCGCGATCCTCTAAAGAAGCAAATTATCAGCCGATCCGGCTGAAATTTTATACATGGTGTTACGTAATTGGGCTCTAACAAACATGCAAAAATTTGGTCCAATCGCGTCCATAATTATATATCAGCCCCCATAAAATCCGATTTGCTGCGGCGAGCCTTCTAATCGAGAATCAAATTTCATCGCATCTTGGGCTGAAATTTGGTACATTGGGTCTCTATCATCTATTTGCAAAAATTGCCGTCCCACATCGCGTACCATTAACTATATATAGCCCCCATATAAACCGATCCCCCTAACTTATGGCTTGCGGAGCCTCTAAGAAGAAGCAATTTTCATCCGATCCGGATTGAAATTTGGTCAACATGGTGTTTAGCATTATGCGTCTCTAATGACCACTGCAAAAATTGGGTCCACATTCGTCCATATTACTTATATAGCCCCCAATATAAACGATCACCAGATTAGGACTCCGGAACCCTCATTGGGAAGACCAAAATTCATCTGATTCAGTTTGACAATTTAGTACGTGGCTCGTTAATAAACACCAATGCAAAAACATTGTCGCAAGATTTGTCGCATAATTATATATAGCCCCATATGAACGATCGATTTAGACCTCCAGAGCCCCTTTGGAAGGCAAAACTCATCCGATTCGGTTTGAAATTTGGTACCTGGTGTTTGTATATGGTATCCACCAAACCATGCAGGGAACATTAGCGTTGCATATCAGTTCCATAATTATGTATAGCCCCTATATAAACCGGTCCCAGATCTTGACCTCCGGAGCCTTTTTGGAGAAGCAAAAGTCATCGATCTGGTTGAAAATTTGGTACTTGGTGGTATATATGATATTAACAACCATGCCAAAAGCGTCCATATCAGTCGCATAATCATTATCATAGCCCCCATTATAAACCGATCCCGAGATTTGGTTTTGCGAGCACTTTGGAAGGAGGCAAATTTTCATTCCGAGGCTCAGTTTGAAATTTGGTACATTATGCTAGTGTATATGGCCGTTAACAAACCATGCCTAAAACTATGGTCCATATTCGGTCTTATTGCCTATATATAGCCCTCCAGATAAATCGCATCCCCAATCACATCAAAAATTTTTCCATATTCAAGTTCATAATTGTATATAGGCCCCCACTCATAAGCGGATCCCATATTTCAATTCTGGCCTCTCTTACCGTACGTGCAAAAGTCATATCGATTCGTAATTATTGTAGACTGATGCCTAATATATAACTTTTTGTGTCTAATATATACCACGTATGGACTAACTCACAGATTAAGAAAACGACTGTTTAAGAAGTTTTACAAGGTACCACACGCAAGTAACTTCCATTGTGAATGACAGTCTTTCGTGAAGTTTTCTACGCAATCCATGGTGGCAGGGTATATAAGATTCGGCCTGGTCCAACTTACGGCCGTATATACGTTGCTTCTAGAATAAATTAGTGACTTTACAACCACTCTAATTCGTGTAGAGGACTATTATTTCTTTTTACAAACGGTTTCCAGATTTTTTTTAACCTTGTCTCTCAAACCAAGGATGTTTTCGCCCCCAAATCTCTACATTTTTGAAGCCCGAATTCGCTCAGAAGATCAATTATGTTCTTCCTCTCTTGTATTAATCTTCCAGAAAATAAGGAAACCGATTAAAAGCACAGCTTTTTTTCCTGTGTACTTCACTCGAATGTGTTTCTTTTTTTCTTTTTTGTATTTTCATGGATGTGATGTCTTCATTTCTATTCGCGATTAACTAATGCTACATCCATTCACATGACTCCCAAAAATAATTCGATAAGGTCTTTCAAGTTCGCATTGAAAACTAAAATTAAAAGTCCGGAAACACCCACCCATTATCGCCCCACCGCTGCGCCGGCCTCGCCACCAACCTCGTCTATGGCGAAGAAAATTGGCAAATTTTTGTTTTTTTGATTTCTTCTATTTTTCGGAGGAAATTTCGCAATTCGTATATACTTCCGCAATGTTTGGCAGCAGCATCAGTTGTAATTCATATTTTTGCATAATCAATTCTATGGAATTTTTAATTTAGGTTAGAGATGACAGAGATGCTAGGCTGATTCTACCCATCGAATGGCTATTATTGCGATTTATAATCGATTGTAGTTGTATTGGTTCAATTAAGTATTAGAAACCATATTTTTGAGGACGGTATTATCGAAGAAATCTTATCGCCGATTCCTACAAAATATAGCTTAAATGTGATTAGCTTTTTTAAGAGAGGAAAGAGAGAGAGATAAGATGGCGACAGGTGGAAGAGGCAAGATATTTCATAACACATAATGCGACGAGTGAGAAGACATGAAAGGACGATGGACGGTCCACGACACCTCTCAAATGGATTCGTAAAGCCAATGTCAGGTCCGACATACAAAGACTCACACGTCTAACCGCTGACGCGTCACAACTTTTCAAATTAAAATTTATGCGTATTTTATGTGAAAAATACGAGATAATTTATCTATAATATGTAACACAAATCTCAATACGAGGGCGGTTACGGAAACTTCTTAGCCTATCAAGTGAAAGAAGAATAGTTAGGATTTTTCCAAAAATATTTTTATTTTTCATA
>PGFW01007213.1:14017-24296 GCA_003123925.1 Haematobia irritans
AATCTGTAAACGTCCATACTAATTAATATGCATGAAAAAATCATGCGATCAAAGAGGTTGTCTTTGCAAATTCAGTAAATTCACTTATATATTTCTTTATACTTTTTTGGTATGCGAATTCACTACTTCCCCGAACAAGCGGAGGAAATACAACCATGTGTTTACACATTCACAATAGTGATAGAACAGATGACAGTGTTATTGCTGGTTTTTGTCATAACCTTTTATAACTGAGCCGGTGAATGAAAACATGCATAAATTTGTAAATAAAAATAAACATTTTTTAAATTTATTAATAACTTTACACTACATTAATTAATTATAATAAATTCGTAGTAATAACTTTCCAAGAATTCTCACAATGCTGTAGTTTAGATATTCGATTTATATTCTTCTATCTCATGCTCATCCTGATTGGTTGTTGTTGATATTTTAGATTTTCCAACTACAGAGTATTTATTTGGACGAACAAATTGTTTAGGTTTGAAATAATGCAAGTAACGCATTTCTTTGTAACAATTGTAAACGGGAATCCAAGAAGCTGCATTTAAAACTGATAAATAAAAATGTACAATAAAAAATCGAAATACATACGATTTAAATTTGGAAAACGTAATTTACCAACTACTACTAATTCCAAAGTATATTTTGCATTCCATGTAGTTGTTCCCATGAGAAAACCAAATACAACAATTATGGCTGCTAAAACAAGCCAGGGTACCATAGCCTGATAGATATGCTGCAAAAATAAAATAAAACAAACATGCTAAGCGAATGGGAAATATTAGGCTTGTTTTTTAGGCACTGGATACCAAAGCCGTGACGGACTAAACGAACGCGGACTATTCTTTTATCAAGGACATGTCCAAAAATGTTCAATACTGAGATCAGCTGTTTAAAAACAAAACACAGAAAAAAAGTAAAATTTCACATTTTTAATGTATGAAATGCTCAAATAGTAATAAATTATTAAAATTTTACTGCGTAATATTTAATAATGTACACTTTGATTTCATGTTATTCGAAATATTATCAAATAAATTGTATTGTAAGTAAGTAAACGTCACATTTATTAAAATATCAATTCCAACATCCTGGATACACTTGAAATAGAGATAATTCTTGATAATTTAAGTTGGTGCAACGATTTTTACGGAGTCTAAAATTCATCGAATAACTAAAAGAAAACTAGCCCTATTATAAGAACAACATAATTAGAAAGAAAATATAAACAACAAAGAATTTTTTGTAATATAGTTTGCTTTACAAAATTTATTTATACAATAAATTTTTCTCTTACAAATATCTTAAATCATCCGGAATCGGGTTATTATGGGACCTATAAGTACTATATTATATATAATATATAATTATATATATATATAAATATTATATATATATATTATAAAATTATATATTATGTTAACGGATTATGGTCAATTTTTTGCATGGTTGTTATATTGCATATATAACTTACTTAACGTAAACATTTATCCAGAATAGATATTTACATTCTGCATAGAGGTTACCGATGGTCAAATCAGGAATCGTTTTATATGCCTATATAATTATGAGGATATGGTAATTTTGACATGGTGGTTGAAACATTATACTAAAATCAACTTCGTGATTGGATAAATTGCTCTTCCAATAGTCCGAGGTCAAATCTGGAGGGATTTCACTCATCGAAAGCCAAATCAAATCTGTGTGTACAGCTCCATTTGCCAATACCACACAAAATCGCTTAAGAGAATTTCCATCTGCAACATATGCGAATATTTGACTGATAATGGCAAGTTTTAGGATAAACATCAGTGCTACGAAACCCGCACGGAATACATGAAGACTAGTTCGTGTGCCAAAATTAAAATATTTCTTCTAATTCCTGGCGAAAATGTAATAGTGTTGCAATCGCGTTCCAATTATTGAGCTCAACACTATCGACGTGACATCTTTTATCTTCAAAAATGTTTTATTCAACTTCAAAATTTTTATTAGCAACTTCAAATTAGATATTCTTAATAAGGGAAATCTCACGACACGATTATTGTATTATCGTTCGCGAAAAAATTGTTGTCTACCTACAATCTGCTATGGTATATTACAACAACTTATGCTCTACTACCAGATAGTAGTGATTTCTATGCGCAATGAGATCCGACAACTGTTGCCACTCGTTTGGCAAAAAAATCTATCCAAAATTATGAAAAAATTTTTAATATTTATAGATAATATTTTGTCAAAAATTTTTACTATCTATATAAATTTTGTCAAATATTTTATTTATATAAAAATGTTGTTCAAATTATATCAAATTTTGTCAAAATTTTATTATCCTACAGAAAATTATTGCAAAATTTTATATATATAGAAAAATTTTGCAAAATTATATTTCTATAGAAAATTTGTTCAAATTTTATTTCTACAGAAATTTTGTCAAAATTTTTATACAGAAAAAATGTTCAAAAATTTTTATTTTACAGAAAATTTAGCCAAAATTTATTTTTATAAAAGAAAATCTTGTTATAGGAATTCTTTATTAACAATTTTTATTCGTGCCAATAAAATAATCTGCCAAAATTTAAAAGAAATTCTACCAAAAATCTATCCAATATAACAAAGTTTTTATTTTGAAGTAAAATTTTGTCAAAATTTTATTTCTATAGAAAACTTTTGTCAAAATTTAATAATATAGAATTATTTTCAAAATTTTATATAGCATTTATGTCACTATAATTCCTAATAGAAATTTTTTGCAAAATTTTATTACAGAAAATTTTGTCAAAGATTTATTTGTATAATATTTTTGTCAATAATTTATTGTATAGAAATTTTGTCAAAATTTTAATTTCTATAGAAAATTTTGCAAAAATTTATTTCTATATAAAATTTGCTCGAAACATTTATTTCTATAAATAATTTTTTATTAAATAATATTTACTTCCTGTCCAAAATAATCACAAATTTTAAAGTAATTTTACTAAAATTAACCGAATATAAAAATTTATTTTTTGAAGAATTTGTCAAAATGTTATTTCTATTATAAAAATTTTTGTCTAAAATTTATAATTCTATAGAATTTTTTCAAAAATTTTTACAGAACTGTTGTCAAAATTGTATTTATAAATTTTTCAAAATTTTATTTGGGTCATAATTTATTGTCTATTGAAAATCTTAATTCTATAGTAATTTTCTTCAAAAATTTTATCTACAGAAATCGTTGTCTAAAATTGAGCATAATACAATTTAATTCTATAGAAATATTTGTCACAAATTGTTACAGAAAATTTGTCAAAATATTTGATCTAAGCTAATTTTGCCAAAATTTTATTTCTATGAATTTTTTTAAATTTTATTTCTATATGACATTTTTTTGCAAACAATTTTATTTTATAGAATTTTGTTCAAAATTTTATTTCTATAAAAATTTTGCAAAAATTTTAACTTCTATGGAAAATTTTTGAATATACTGGAAATTCTTATTGTTACAAATTATTTACTTCGGTGCAAAAATTAATCTACACAAATTAACAAAGAATTCCGACAAATCCACGCTAATAAAAAAAATAAATTTATTTTGATGAAAATTTTTGTCAAAACTGTTATTTCTATAGAAAATCTATTGTGAAACATTTTAATTCTACTGAAATTTGTTCAAAATTTTACTACAGAAAAATTTGTCAAAATTTTTATTTCTATTGAAAATTTTGTCAAAATTTTATTATATAAATGTGGGGGTCAAAATTTTATACAGAAATATTTATCAATATTTTAATTTTACATATAGAAATTTGATTTAAAATTTTTAGAAAAGATTTTGTCACAATTTTATTTCTATTAAGAATTTGTCAAAATTATATTTCTATAGAAATTGTCAAAATTTTAATTTACTATAGAAAATTTTGTCAAAGTTTTATTCATAGGAATTTGGTTTATCAAAAATTTTTATTCTATTATGAATTTCGTATCAAAATTTTATTAATTATGAAAATTTTGTATACATGAATTCTTATTGTTCAAATTTTTACATCGTCAATAAAATAATTACAAAAATTAAAAAAAATTACCTAAAATCTTATCGACTATAAAAATTTTTTGATGAACAATTTTGTCAAAAATTTCTTATTTCTATAGAAAATTTGTCAACATTTAAATTCTAATGAGAAATTTTTTCCAAACTTTATACAAAAATTTGTCAAAATTTTATTTCTATTGAAGAATTTGTCAAACAAATTTTTATTTCTATAGAAATTTTGTCAAAATTTATTTTCTATAAATCTATAGAATATTTTGTCAAAATTTTATACACAAAATTTGTCAATATTTATTATCTATAATGATTTAGTTTTAAATTTTTAGAAAAATTTTTATCAAAATTTTTATTGTCTATAAAGAAGTTGTGTTGGTCAAAAATATTTATTTCTAATAAGAAATATGTCAAAATTTTCTATTTTCTTATGAAATTTTGTCAAATTTTATTAATAATACAATAGTTTTCAAAAATTTTTTATTTTCTATATCAAATCGTCACAAATTTTACTTCTTAATTGGAAAATTTTGTTTATATTGTAAATCTCTTGTTAAAAATTTTAACTTCGTTCCAATAAATGATCTTATCCAAAATTTAAAAAAAAATACACAATCTAACTGACTAATAAAGATAAAATTTATTATTTTGGTGAAAATTTGTCAAAAATTTTATTCCTATAAGAAATTTTGTCAAAATTTTATACAAAAATATTGTAAACTTTTATTTCTATTGAAATTTCTCAAAATTTTATACAGAAAATTATGTCAATATATATTTTATGGATTATGATTTTAAATTTTAGATAATTGTTTGTTCAAAATTTTATTTTCCTTATTACTGAACATTTTGTCAACATATTATTTTATTATTATAGAAATATATTTGATCAAAATATTTTATTATCTATAGAAAAAATTTAGTCAAAAGTTTATTCTAAGAACTTGTTTTCAAAATTTTATTTTAATGAAATTTCGTCAAAAAATTTTTATACAGAAATTATTTGCAAAATTTATTTTTTTCTAAGAAAATTTTGATAAAAGAATTTTATAATTATGGAAAATTTCTGTTATATGGAATTATTATAAAATTTTACTACGTGCAAAAATAATACTACCAAATTATTACAAAAATCATACCAATAAAATTCTTTTTTTAAGAAATTTTGTCAAATTTTATTTCTATAGAAAATTTATTTCAAAAATTTAATTCTATAGAATTTTTTATCAAAATTTTATCTACAGAAAATTTGTGAAAATTATTATAATAGCAAATTTTAAATGTTATTTTCTATATGAAATGTGTCAAAAATTTTATATTCTATATAAGATTTTCAAAATTTTAATTTATCGCAAATTTTGTCAAAATTATAATTCTAATAGAAATTTTGTCAAAAATTTTATACAGAAAATTTTCAAATTTTATTCTATATGAAAATTTGATCAAAATTTTTATTTGTATTAGAAATTTTGTCAAAATTTTATTTCTATAGAAAATTTTGTGCAAAATTTTATTTTATATGAATTTGCTTTATTAACAATTTTATCCCTGCCAAACTCATCCATTCTCAAAATTTAAAGAAATTTTACGAAAATCTACCCGAATATAAAAATTTTTATTTTGAAGAAAACTTTTGTCAAATTCTTATTTGCTATACGAAATTTTGTCAAAATTATTAATTCTAAAAATTTTTTCAAAATTACTGTTTTAAAAATTGTATTTAGAAATTTTGTCATAAATTTTATCTTGTCAAAATGTCGGTTATTTCTATAAAAATTTTTAAATTCTAATAGCAATTTTTATTCAAAATTTTATACAGAATTTGTTCTAAATTGCTCAATACACATTTAATTTCTACTAGAAATTTTTCAAATTTTTATCTAGCTAAGTTCCAAAATTTTATTTCTATAAAATTTTGTTTAAAATTTTATTTCTATAGTAACATTTTGCCAAAATTTATTTTCTATAGACAAATTTTGTCAAAATTTTACTTCTATGAAACTATTTGTTTTATATGTAAATTTCTTATTGTTACAAATTTTTACATCGTGCAAACATATCTACCAAAATTAAAAAAAAATTAATACAAATCTAACCGACTTATAAAAAATTTTTTTGATAAAATTTTTGTCAAATGTTATTTTATATGAAATTTTGTCCATTTTAAATTCTATTAAGTAATTTTGTCAAAAATTTTATATCAGAGAATTTTGTCAAAATTTATTTCTATTGAAATTTTTTGTAAATTTTATTTTCTATAAGAAAATTTTTGTCAAAATTTTATACAGAAATTTGTCAATATATTATTAATTTATATAGATTTGTTTTAAAATTTTATGAAAATTTGCAAAATTTTATTTTCTATAGAATATTCTGGTAAAATTTTATTCTGACTATAGAAAATTCTTCAGTCAAAATTTACTTCTAACTGAAAATTTTTTATAAATTAATTCGTTGTTTTAAACAAATTTTACTCATGCCAAAAATAATCCTACCAAAAATTAAAAAAAAATTACCAAAAACTATCCGACTAATATAAAAAGTTATTTTAGAAAATTTGTCAAAATTTTTATTCTAATATGAATATGTCAAAATTTTTATTAAGAAATATTTTGTCAAAATTTTATTTCATATGCAAATGTGTCAAAATTTATACAGGCAAATTGTCAATATATTTATTTCTATAGATTTTTTATAAAATTTTTAGAAAATTTTGTCATAATTATTTTTGTTTTAAAAAATTTTTAGAAAATTTTTGTCAAAAATTTATTTTATAGAAATTTGTCAACAAATTTTAATTTCTATATGAAATTTGTCAAAATTCTTATCTATAGAATTTTGTCAATATTTTTTTTCTATAGAAATTTCTCTCAAAGTTTTATTTCTATAGAATCTGCTTTTCCGAAAATTTCTATTATCTAATAAAGAAATTTAGTCACATTATATACAGAAATTTATTGTCAAAACTTATTTCATATAAAAATTTTTGTAAAAATTATTATATTACTTGAAATTCTGTTATATACATTCTTTATTAACAACAATTTACTCGCCAAAATAAATATACAAAATTTTACCCAAAAATCACCGAATATACAATTTTTTTTAACACACGAAAATTTTGTCATAATTTATTTCTATAGAAAATTTTGGTCAAAATTTAATCTATAAGAATTTTTAAATCTATACAGGAAAATGTTGATAAATTTTATATAGAAAATTTTGTCAAAATATTATTTTATACTGAAAATTTTCAAACTTTTTACAGAAAATAGCTGTCAAAATTTAATAATAAAAATTTTGTCAAAATTAATTTCTATAGAAATTTTTGTTAAATTTTATTTTCTATATAAAAATTGGGTCAAATTTTGTTTTCTATAGAATATTTGTCAAAATTTTATTTCTTATATTGAAAAATATTTATGCCAAACTTTTATTCTATCGAAAATTTTGATCAAATTTTTAACTCTATAAAATTTTGTAAGTGGAATTCGTTAATTAAACTAAAATTTTTAACTCGTTCAAAATAATTATCCAAAATTAAAAAAAAAAAATTACTACAATTAAACCGAATATAAAAATTACTTTTAGAATAATTTTAGTCAAATGTTATTTTCTATAGTAAAATTTTTCCAAAATTTTGTTTCTATAGAATTTTTGTTCTAAAATTTTTAATTTACTCTATGAAATCTTTGCAAAATTTTATTTTATCTGAAAATTATCATGTCCAAAATATTACTTCTATGAAGAATTCTTTTATTAAATCATAAATTTATTTTTACTATCGTGCCAAAAATAATCTACCAAAATTTTAAAAAAAAAATTACCAAAAAATACTATCAAAATATAAAAAAATTTTATTTTTATGAAAATTTGTTAAATGTTATTCTACAAATAAAAAGTTTGATCAAAATTTAGATTCTTAGAAAATTTGTCAATTTTAATTTCTAAAAGAAATTTGGTCAAAATTTATACAGAAAATTTATCAAAATGTATTTTCTATAGAAAATTGTCAATAATTTTATTTCTATAGAAATTTGTTCGAAATTTATACAACAAAATTTGTAAAATTTATTTTCATAGAAATTTATTTCAAAATTTATTTCACGAAATTTGTCAAATTTATATCAGAAAATTTTACAAAATTTAAGTTATATAGAAAATTTTGTAAAATTATATTTCTATGGAAAATTTTGTTATAATGGAATACTCTTTATTAACAAATTTTACTTCGTGCAAAAATAATCTACGCAAAAATTTATTAAGAAAATTCTTACCCAAAATGTACGACGAATATAAACATTTTATTTTGAATAAAATTTTGTCAAAATTGTTATTTGAAGAAATTTTTGTCAAATTTTTAATCTATAAAAATGTTTTTCAAAATTTTATAATAACACTTGTATATAGCAATTATTGTCTAAATTTATATTTTCTTAATAGAAAATTTTGGACATTCAAATTTTTATTCTTAATTGTGAAATTTGTTATATGGAATTCTTTATATAAAAAAAATTTTATACATATATTTTTGTTTACAACCAAAATATATGTAAATTCTTTTTTATAAAGTAATCCATAAAAAAATTTACATGAAATAAAATTGTAGCCAAAATTGTTCATAAGAACATAAAAAATTTAGAAAAACATTTGCTATATAAAATGTATATGTATAAAATTTTGAAACATTTTATAGCAATTAAATTTTGACAAAATTTCTTCAAAATAACATTTTGACAAAAATTTTCTTCAAAATAAAATTTCTATATCGTAGATTTTTGTGTAATAATTTTCTTCTAAAATTGGTAGTTATTTTTGGCACGAGTTAAAAATTTGTTAATAAGAATTCCATATAAAAAATTTTACCATAGAAATAATTTTTACAAAATTTTCTATAAAATAAAATTTTTAAAATTTTCTGTATAAAATTTTGAAAAATTTCAGTAGAAATAAATTATTGAAAAAATTTTATAGAAAAAATTTTGACAAATTTTTTGTGTATAAATTCGAAAAAATTTTCTATAGAATAATATTTGACAACCTTTTCTCTATAGAAAATAAATTGATAGATTTTCGTGATTAAAATTTTGACCAAATTTCTTTAGAATAAAATTTTACAAATTCTATAAATTTAAAATTTTGACAAAATTTCTATAGGAAATAACTTTTAACAAATTTCATCAAAATAAATTTTTTTATATTGTAGATTTTGGTATTTTTTAAATTTTTGGTAGATTATATTTGCACGAGTAAAAATTTGTTAAAAAGAATTCCATAGATAGTAAAATTGACAAAATTTCGATAGAAATAAAGTTTTGGCAAATATTCAATTTTCTATAGATAAAATTTTGACAAAATTTCTATGAAACAAAATTATTACAAAATTTTCTATAGAAATAACATTTTTGACAAAAATTTTCATCAAATAAATTTTTTTATATTCGGTAGATTTGTGGTAATTTTTTTAAATTATTGTATATTATTTTTTGGTCAAATAAAAATTTTAATATACGAATTCCATTAAAAATTGTTTCATAAAATATAAATTTGAACAAAATTCTCTCGTTATGAGAAAAAAGTTTGAAAAATTTTTCTATAGAAAAAAAATTTTTGACAAAATTTCTATAGAAACTAAAATTTGACAAAATTTTTATAAGAAATAAAATTTTGAATACAAAATTTTCTATAGAAATTAATTTGACAAAACTTTCTATATAAAAAACTTTTTTTTTTTTTTTTGACAGCATTTTTCTGTTAACAAAAAAAAAGTTATGACAAAATTTTATATAGGAAATAAAATTTGACAAATTTCTATATTAAAACATTTTCACACATTTTTTATAAGATTTTGAAAAAAATTTATAGAAATTAAATTTTTGAGCAAAATTTTTTCTATAGAAATAAAATTTATGAACGAAAATTTTCTTAAAAAAAAAATTGTATATTCGTGTAGTATTTTTGTCAAATTTTGGTAATATTTTGGCAGATAATTTGTTTAATAAATGAATTCCATAATAACAGAATTTTACCCCCCCCCCCCCCCTCCATAGATATAATTTTTACAAAAATTTTCTTAGAAATAAAATTTTGACAATAATTTTGCTATAAAATCTGTGGAGAAATTCTTATAGAAATAAAATTTTGAACAATTGTAAAAGTAAAATATAAACTTTGACAAAATTTCTATTATTGAAATATAAATATTGACAAAATTTTTACTATAGAAAAATAATTAAATATTGACAAAATTTC
>PGFW01007219.1:7717-18524 GCA_003123925.1 Haematobia irritans
TGTTGAAAATCAAATTTCAAATTAATCGACTCTGATATATTTTTCATTAATTCATATTTACAGGATATACTGGATCCCTGGTTTATTCCATTGGTCAATGAAGAACTTCTCGAATATTCTCCTGTAGTTTCACGTAACATTACTTTCATGGTATCTCCAGAGCTATTGGATGAAATCGAAGAGGATAATGTCCAAATGAGACTGAATATGTCCACCAATATTGAAACAGACATTGCCATAAAGTTGACCTATAATCCATTGATTATCAATGTCAAGACGGGAACTTTGTTGGCGGCATTTATACTCTTGCTGTTCTATGCTCTTTTAGTATGGGAGGTAAGTTGTGATCACTAATTGGTTTTTATTCCTGCTTTTTCTCTGCTATTCTATTCTTTTTTCCAGGTCTTTGAAAGAACATTTGTGGTCTTAGTTCTGTTCTTAAACTCTATCTATAGCGGTGTTGGCCTGTTTCAATGACCGTCCCAATATGGAAGAGATCGTTAAATATATGGATATGGAATTGCTAACCTTGCTATTTTGTATGATGATCTTGGTGGGTATTCTTACGGAGACGGGTGTATTCGATTATATAGCGGTGGTGGCCTATGAAGTGTCCCAAGGCAAAATATGGCCTATGATTTACAGTCTGTGTTTGATGACCTGTTTTGTATCGAGTTTCCTGGATAATATGACCACAGTTATTTTAATGACTCCTGTGGCCATTAGACTTTGTGAGGTTATGAGTTTGGATCCAGTACCCGTCCTCTTGGGAATTATAGTTCATGCCAATATTGGTGGTTCTCTAACACCCATTGGAGATCCCATTAGCATTATAATATGCTCAAATCATTTTATTGCTGCAAATGTAAGAGAGAAGTTTTTTGTCTTCTGAGTAGTTTCATATTTTTGTCTTTGTATTTCAGGGTGTCACCTTTATGAAATTTGTTGGCCATACCATACCTGGTGTAATTTTAGCCGTCCTCCAGAGTTGCATTTATTTGCGTTTAGTTTTTCGTAAAACCGAATCGTTACGTTTGAACGAGCCCAAGGACATTAAGGATCTACGACGAGAGATTCGTGTTTGGCATAAGACAGCCAAATCAATATCTTCCTTTTCCAAAGATGCCGATGTTGTACGTGAGACTTTATTGAAGAAAGTTCGAATTTTGAAAAACACCCTCAAGAGAAAACTCAATGGATTGGATACGTCCGAAGCTTATGTACATACGTTGGAAGATTTAAAACTTAAGGTAAATAATTTTTAAAATTGATGAATTGATGAAATTAATTGGAGCAAACAGTGGGTTCTTTGTAACAAATTGATGCTGATGGGTTAGCTAACGACTCCGGCTCTATGGAGACAAGAGGAATATGTGGCCTATCCACCTCAATTAATGTAATTTGGGTCCGATATTGGAGGCTACAATAGAAGTTCAGTAATCTGTCTCCTCAGTCGTCGCAGATAATGTTTCCAGTTGAAGAAGGCTGAAGAATATTTAAGATTGGCCAGGAAAAAATTAGAACAGGTTTTAATTAATTTTTAAATTGAAAAACTTATTTGTGGGTTGGCAAAATAATGGCAGCATCACTAAGTTCGATTTATACACAGTTGCACAAAGTCGGCCTCATAGAACATATACTTATATAGATGGTTCATTCGTGTCAAACTATGGATGATAATTACAAAGATTAAGAACAAACGAAGAAAATACTAGCACGTTTTCATTCCTTCGCTTTCCTGTTTACAGTTTTCCAATTTTACATAAAATAAAAGACTCAAAAGTTCAGGTTTGTCTATTGTTTTGTTTATGTACAGTCTCTAAGATTACTCTTTCCAAACCTGACACTGATGTCTTCATTCCTACGATAAGTTGATGAGAGTTGTTTGAATCGTCCCGTTGTCCGAGAAGATTTTATATTCTCATAAGAGACAGGATATTTTACGTTTGCATCCCGAACGTGTTGGTATGCAAGATTCCACTGCTCAAATCACCTTGTTGCAATTCATTTCATCTTCTTTGAAGAAGGTTGCTGTACCATTCACCGTATATTGTGATCATTGGATTGAAGTGTTATGAATTTAGTGTAAGGAAGCTCTTTCATTAAAAACCTGTCAGTATTTTATCAGAGCTGCAATAGGGTGCCTTCGGTCGGAGGAACTTCACGATTACCTTAATAAGTAAAACTATAACTACATATTGTGAATAGACATCCCTAGGTCTCTTTTCGCTATATAGAGTACAAACCCCAGCCTTAAAGATAGGCCATCAAAATCAGGCAGTATGCAAAATTGGTAGGGTCAGGATTCATAGGCATGTCCTATACGTAGAAGAGATAGAAAGTTATACGGTCAAAATTTGGTCAATTATACAACACCTTGCACCGTTCATTTCTTTCTAATTTGCGCACCTCTTAAAACAAACCTTGACGACCCCTCATCTTTGGAATGTCCTTGGTGTGTTGTGTGCTAGAATGTTGCTCCTATTTTTGACTTTTTCGGGAATATCAATCTTCCAGTGGCGGTCAAAATGTCCCCGTGTCCAAGCCAGAAGAGAAGCAGCGGTCATCAACATCATTTTTCGCTCTCGGCGGCATCGCGAAACTCCCGAGCTTATCTTCGGCACGCAAAGCCTGCAAAAATCCTCGCTTAATTAAGCTTCGGCCAACATCAACCGTTTACAAATTGGTAATTAAACAGGCTTTTGCTGGAACGTGTTTTGTGCGACAACCAGCAAGTTGGCCTTGGATCGGTGGTCGGAAACCAGCTCGGGAGAGGCCGTCTGAGGCGAGGCCAAACGAGAAGTTGCTCCGGGTATTTCAGCGTCCGAAAGCCCTTAAACCTCTCCTCTCCAGACATGTTCGCCAAATTAGCAGCTGGGTTGCTCCATCGTCTTGACAACCGTGCATTTAACCGAAGCGCAAACGCAACGAGGGCCGGGCGCGTCTATCGACTTACCAGGAACGGTTAGTTTACGTCCCAAGATCGCGATGTTGCTAATCACAACTATACGACGGACCACCAAGTCCTACCGCGATTCCGGTGAGGCTGAGCACACACGATGCCCCTCGCGATAGAATAATAGAGCTGCGTCGTAGCGATGGACGACGACCAACTACGTGGCTCGCAAAGCCCGAGACGGAGCAGGAAGCTTCGATGCCCGGGACAGCAGAGTTATACCGGGCATAATAGGGTAATGGGGGAAATCAGGTTCCAGCCAGGATATTGATCAATGGCGGATCACTCCCGATTTTAATTGCTGATCAACCAAGTTCGCAATGTAACATATCCTGTACCTGTTGCTTCGAAAACCAGCATTATTCATAAGCTTCCGGGGACTTGCTCAATCCAGAAATTTACGCAATAAGACGTGTTTGACAGTAAACACGTCTGCCTGCCTTTCCTTGTAAAAGATCGAAACCACCAAGAATATATATAGATTCTCGTTATTCGTGTTATCTGCGCCGGATCTTGCCATCTTGCCATCTACGGTAAGAGAAGAGGGCCATGGTAGTCGGTTACGCCGCCTCAACAAGATCGTGCAGGTGGGTTCCCACACGGACACCACGACACCCTCCAAACCACGCCCAGAGCTCCGCCCAATTGAGAAAGTACTGGTGCTATTGTAAGCCTCGAACTAAGCAGCACTCATAAAAAAAACTGCTAAGTACGAGCACGCATTTCAGCACGGCAAACTGGGCGAAGAAGGTGCGACGAATAGCCCTGGGTGGCTCGTTACAAAATCTGATGGCCAGTAGGGCGCCTGCGAGGACCCTTTCCGCGTTTTCCATTTCTCCCCTCCCGGGCCTTCCGGCTCCGTCTAACTGGTGCCTGAGCTCCTCCGGTTCGCTCTTTGTACAGAGTCTCATTCGATGGTTCCGCGGCATTTCTGGATTTCTGGACCAATAGCGCGAAAGCCTAACGAAATTCTCGAATTTTATACTGAATTCGAACTGAAAAAGAAATTTAATTTTTGATTTTTTAAGACTCACAACGATGTTCACGCGATTTACACGCGTTTTCCCTCTGACGGCAAATTTTGACGCGACACCTTAGAAAACGCTCTTACGTTGGATATAAAAGATGTGGCCCCGCTCAAGCCGTACTTTACTGCCGAATTGATAGTCAACGTAGCAGGCTTGCGCCTTTTCTATAATGCAAATGGAACTTTGAAGCACACCATATTCGATTGACCATAAATCTAGCTGTATTATAAGTAGCTTTTCTCTCTCAATTTTCTAAAAAAATAAAAATCTATTAGTCGAATTTGAAGATAAAACAAGAAAGTTGACATTAGGCTTAATGCGCTCTTGGCGCATAAGATTTAGAAATTTTAGCCTTAGAGTCGCTGTAGTTGACTCAGCTGTCACTTTTCACAGGCTACAAACCAGCATCTTTTTCACGTTACCTTTTTTAATTAACTTAATTCTGAAACTATAATAATTATTTGCAAACAATTCTCCTTGGATCTTTTGCCATCCTTATTTGCAAGGCTCGATACAAGTATAATGCCATTATAGTCTTCGATAATATATATTCGTAGCTTTGTTAATATTAGGTGTTTTGGTGAATTCACACGCGGCCGTCATTTTAAGGACGAAGGATGGACCTGCCCAGGGTTTAAGATGAAAGACTAATAAACTCTAGTAAGATAGGAAATTGCTACTGAGGAGATCAAACCATTTACCGTGTTAGTTTCATTAACTCGAACCCAAACGCGTATTAGGCACAAGTCATTGACATAGCAATTAAAATGCATATAAAAGTAAATTAAGTGACACGAAATTCAAATTCCATAAGGGGAAAATGAATTTTTTTGTTGTAGCCTAGAAATTTAAAGCATTGTTTCTATAAGAAAAATTAATTTTTCATTTAAATAATAAACGAATAAAAATAAAAAATTACAACATGTATGGCAACATACATGGTAAATGCAACATTTGGTATGACGCAAGCCAATTCGCTATCTTCCTCAAGTTTATGTGCTTTGGGTTTAAGATCAGTGGGTTGTTTGAAACAAACAAACAAATTCGATGCTGATGGGTTAGCTATACGACTCCGGCTGCTATGGAGACAAATTAATGTATTTTTGGCCCTATGTACTTTTACATTTAGTGTTTTGGTGAAAAGCCGAACTATTTTAGTACTCACCTTTAGCAGAGGAAGATATAATTTAAATTTTATAAATTGGATATCAAATGAATACTACGCTGAGTTATATTTCTGTTAACGTGACAAGAATTGGAACATTTTTAGCTATAAGCTTGTTACTATGTGTCAGCTTTCAAGCTGAAAACCAGGCTTATTTTTCACGGTTAAATTTTTTTTTAATCAATTAATTTTGAAATATTAAATGGTTCGCAATCAGATACATTGGATCGTTTCATGCATATTTGATGAGGACTTGATAAAAATGTTATCCGTCTTCATATATATTTTTGCACTTTAATTTTAGTGTTTTGGTGGAAAAACTCGAACATAGGTACTCACCTCAGCGTAAGTACTATTCGTTCGTTTTTCAGCGTTGAAATTTTTCGCGTTGACTTTATTCAAAACAGTTCAATAATAATACAGATTAGATTATTAACTCAATTGATGGTGGGCAGTTTCCTTGCGCTCCTACGCAGATTTTCGCAAGACTTTACATGGAATATGTTTGTTTTCAATTTATAATGTCTTGCTTATTTCAGGAAAAGTAATCGCGCCAAATAAAGTGATTTTCAAGCTCGAAAGCCGATCATAGATACCAGCCTCTTATTCGTAGAAAAAGTTTCGCAGCATAGCTAACAGATATATTTCAGCATATCTGTTTATAATAACCACGTACTAACATTTAATTAGACCGTGATCGCGCCAATTTTTTTTTATTTTTTCCTATCCTTTTTCAGTACCCAATCAAAAAAGTAGAGAGAGTCCTTCTAGCTCAAGGCCTGGTTGCGCTTTTGGTTCATGATTTCAGGTGGTCTGGGTTTCTTTGTACAATCCCGTGTCGCACATATGGGCGTTACCCTACCAGTTGGGTTGGGTAGCCTTACTTGCCGGGTATTATTCGGCCTTACATCATCTATACCAAGTCGCGGACGGACTCCTTATGGAACAGTGTCTATGCAGTCCGCATTGAGTGGAGCAAGCACTGCTCGTTCCTTTGGCCGTCGCATCTGTTTGTCTGGATGATGGGACGTGTGTGGGAGCGTTTTGAGGTCTATCTCGGTGGAAAAGTTGGTGAAAATTACGAGTCATAGCCATGTTTTGCATGTGGAGAAAAAGTCATCGCTCTGCGCATTAATGTCATTATCTCGTATCCTCGTACTTTGGACGGCTCATTGCCTTGGCGGCTTTCGGCAGTATTGGATAGTATACCAGGTGACAGGCTATGACTGGTTAAGGTTGTGTGATCTCTAGTTGGCCAAAGAAGTCCATTGGATTTTACCATAGAGCTTTGGTTTATGGTGCTTTGGTTCCTTTGTCTAGCGAGGTGGAGTGTGGTACTAAATTAATATTTTTAGATGAAATAACTATTAGCAAGTTTCCGGAGGTGGATTACAAATCTCACATTCGGTAAACTCTGCTATAAAATACAGAAAAGATAAGCACAAAGACAACTGTATACAAATCATTTAGTGTTGATAGTTTATCGGAATTAGTTATTTTAATAGAAAATGAATTATAAATCGTTAACTGAAAGCTCTGTTGTTGCGCGTCTGGAACGGACATAAATTTCTTTTTTTTTTTTCTTGTTATGAACAAATTTAGTTTTAAAAGTAACAAATTTAATTTTTCTGGTTGTCGCATATCGGTCCGAAAAGTAAATTAAAAAGTATATATAATAATAACAAATGCCTGGATCGCATTTTGGACGCTTGTTTCGATATCAGACTAACATGAAAATTTAAAAATTAGTAAACTTTTAGAGGTGAGAACAAGAATTTACACTCTACATTCACTTGCCAAGAAACACCTGATTCTCCCGAAAAAATATCATATAATGATTGAAAAATTAAAAAAACCTAACATCTGGAGCATTTCGTCCAATTTTTTGTTTGTTATTGTGGTTGATAATAGTAGTTTTGTGAAATATATATTTGCGCATTAAACATAGTTTTTGTTAAATAAAAAGACAATTGATTTTAGTCAAAAAATAATGACATGATTTTTTACACTACACAAGTTTTGTATTTAATCTTATTTAAATTTTATTTGATCTCCAATTTGGTAGTGTTATAAATTTTGGCAAAAATTTTGATTTTTCAGGATTTTGATTTCGATGTACACAGAAATGTATCACAGGATTTCTGGAAAACAACATATTTTTTTAAACTTCGTTAATGATGATTCACAATGCAAAAATTTTAATTTTCGAAGAATCGCGATTGAAACATTTTAAGACCATACGATTTTTTCTAGTTGTTTCTTTAAATATTACAGTCGCGCACTTTAATGCGTTACTTCTTGTAAGCAAATTATTCTTTATCTGATCGGATTGATTTTTAAATGAATGTTTTATTTATGATTGACGAATATAGAAAAAAATATTTTGACTTGATTTCCATTAGTTTTGTTACTACAAAGGTTAATCTCAAAATTAATTTGTTTTTATGAATTGATCTTTATCCTCGAATAGATTACAGTTTTTAATATAATATTGATCTTGCATCCTACTCTTATATTTGTAATAAAAGCTGCATGAACTATTGTTTTAATATTAATATTTATTAATATTTTAATATTATTTTAATAAAATATATGAGTATTAAATAAATAATATATTTTTTGAAATAAAATCGTGTTTAACCCTTTGACTGCCGATGTCCCCTAAGAGAACATGTCGGTGAAACGCTTGACCATCAGTC
Source organism: Haematobia irritans (assembly GCA_003123925.1). Classification (NCBI taxonomy): domain Eukaryota; kingdom Metazoa; phylum Arthropoda; class Insecta; order Diptera; family Muscidae; genus Haematobia; species Haematobia irritans. The sequence continues at coordinate 15,566 of PGFW01007219.1, forward strand.
CTTACACGCAAAAAAAATATATTCTTTCCTCCCAAACGAACGATTTTAGACAAAACAAAGTTCGTTTCTCATTTTGCTTTATCGGCTTGTAGAGGAAGTTATTTTTGGAAGAAAAGTATATACTTTTGTGATAAACGAATTTATTCTTTTCGCAGGATCCTAAACACAATTTGCATAACAAGACAAACTCAAAAACCAAAAAAAACATTGTCGTTTTTCTTTGCTAATTTCATCATTTCCCTCCCATCTTTCTCACATCCACGAGGTTTTTAGTTTAACACCTTTTTCCTGTAATACCAACAAGGTTAGAAAAAAAAAAAAGAAATGATAATTACATGATTTTATAAAATTTTTAAATTTTTTTACCTTTCGCCTGGACGGAGAGGATCGAAACGCGGACCCATGCCACTTTGTAAGCCAACACACACTAACCACTGAGCCTATGCTAACCTCGTATGGTCATCAATAGATAAGAATGTTCATATAAGTTAATTTATATTAGCATAGCTTGTCGGCGACACGAGATGAACAAAGTTTATTTAACAGAAACAAAACATTTAAGTTGGCACCGTGGAGCAGTGGTTGCTACGTTCCGACTTGCATGCAAGGGTCGTGGGTTCGATCCCTGGCTTCGACCAAAGTTTTTTTTTTGTTTTTTTTTTTTATTTTTAAATATATTAGATATGTTGGAAGATTCCGAAAAAATTGTTCAACATTACATTGTATATATTAAATTTTGAATGTAAAATGTTGTCTTATTAAAGACCTAAAGTCAGAAAAGAACAGTGTTATGATTAACAGAAATGGACTGTGTTGTTGTTTCAAAAAAAACTTTTTTTTATTGAAAAATAATAATTTTGTAACAAACGAATTTTTTTGGTGATAAAAGTTTAAAATTTTCGAAGCAATTCAAAAAAGTCTAACAAAAGAAAAACTTTTTCGGTACACGTTTTCCAAACGTTTTTTTTCTTTGCGTGTACTTCCTACTTAGTTTCGATTTATTTCTCGTGGTTATTTTAAAGTATGGGCTGTAACCTAAATACACTATAAATATTTTCCCTAAAATGCATTTTAATAAACTTCTTTAACATTCAATGAAAAATATGCAATTTTTCTACTGTACGTTTATAGTATTCAAACTATAGCTGATATTCGACAGGCCCTTTGGTCACAATTCAAGAATAAAGTTTTCAGAACAAACTCATAGCTCTTGAACTACCCAGCAAAAACAGCGTCGCCAAAAATGTAGTAAAAATATTCTTTTTGGATCCGGAAGTAAAATTGATGTACAAGCGATGAGTTTATCATAATAATAGGACGGATGTCCACCATTTCAACAGCCGTTGTATTGAATTTGCATCACTTCTTAAGGTGTGATTCAAATTCGGTGTTTTGGATGTGAATTTAATTATTTTGTTATATTTTGTCAAATATTTCTCTTTTTATATTTTTTAAGATTTTTAATGCATTCTAACGTTTATTTAACATTTTTTTTTTGACAAAATTTTAATAATTTGTACCATTTTTTAATTTCTACCAAAAAGTTAAAATTACCCATTAAAAATATGAAAAAAGCGAGTTATAGAAAAAATAATTAAAAGAACTTCATGTGTAGTTAAAATAAAGAACATCTTTGGGAGGACATTTTTGGAAAAGGTTTTAAAGTTGTGCCTTTAGAACAACTTCCAAATTTTTTTGCTGGGTAGTTGTGGTATGCCTTGAAAATTTATATTTTTTCTACATGTTGTAAGTACAAGGAAAAAACGAAGAACAATTAAATTTTTTAACATTAGGCTTAGTGAAAGGATTAATAAAATTTTATTAATTATTGAATCAATTAAGTCATAATTTATGATAGAGACAAAAATACAAATAATGTTTTTGTCTCTATCATAAATTATGACTGATAACCATAATATGATAACCATAAGAACTATAATTTAATTCTATTTTTTTTACGAAATATTAAAATACAAAATTAATTTGTTAATTTGAATTTTTATTTTAACCGACTAATATTTTAAATAAAATGTTTATTGATTTTATTATTTACCTAGTGTAAGCAGTTCATAAATATATTTAGTTACAATTAATTTTAAAACTAAATTTAAAATTAATACTTCCTTCAAATTTAAAATTAATACTTCCTTCAAACTACGGAAAAATTAATCATGTCCAATAACTTTTTGTCGAAAAATATTATTTACTTATTTGTGTGATATTGGCGTTTGTAATACAGTTTAGTAACCATTTTCCGAAATTAATCTACTTTTTCCTTCCAGAAGCAATTAATTTTTTGGTAAATCAGCTATTTGTTAAAATATGATTAAAATTACAAATATTTTAATAATGATTAATAAAATTACAAATTTTATTAATAATAAGTTATTTTTATTTTTTTAATAAAAAATAAATTTAAATTTGGAACTGATTTCATTAGTTTAAAAATTAAAAAAAAATAATTCGAATTTAGCTGTGCTTAACTAAATTTTCCCATGTTAAGCTCATTGAGCAGTAGGATTACAATGAATCATACTGAACAGTTGAAAAATATATTTAAATTAAATTAGAAAAAATGTTTTTTTTTGTCATAATATATGTCTTTCGAATCGCAAGAAATTTAATAATCATTAGTATTCATAATCATTTCTTTTATATTTTCTTTATGTACATAATACTAGTTTTACAATTTAGAATTAATTTTAGTATTTTTTCGCACAGAACTAAAAACAAATATAATTACAAAGAAACTTACGATATGCTGGAAATACAATCCAATCTTTTTTGATATCAATTTAACGTTCTTTAAATCATTATCTTTATTGAACAGAATTATAATTTAATTGTGTCCAATTAACAGCAATGAGTTCTATTTTTTCCGTCAAAACCCTTTCGCTAGATACATAATCATCCCATCTTGTCCATGTCCCTCTCCTCCCCTACTTCTCTATCTTGTTGT
>PGFW01007226.1:807-16756 GCA_003123925.1 Haematobia irritans
GATGCAAATTTGTTTACCATATATTTTCCAAAGATTTTTTTTACATCATAGTAAAACATAAAAAATGTTTATTTTTATTGTGTTTTTTGTTTTTAACTTTTTTGTTGATTTCATATTATTTTTTTGCAATATTTAATCGTTCAAAAAGTTAAATTTTGGCTTTAAACCCCTAATTGCGTATTTTCCAAGATTAGTCCAAAATAACTTAATCGGAAGTGGAAAAAATTTGAAAAATCTTCTTTGTGGAACAACTTCCATTTTTTTTTGTGCTGGTTTTCTATCGCCCGAGTTACACTCCATCATTACACTTCGAGACCTATATTTTAATCTAAAAATTTTCCTTGTTAGCCTTATATTAAAATAAGCGTTTTATGCCCAAATGCATGATTTTATAAATAATTATTATTCGAGCTTTATGGACAAAGAATCTTAAGGAACTTGATCAATCAGTTCAAACGAGTGGACATTTCCAATGCCCATAGTATAGATCTGGTTGTCGGAAATTTGGCTTAATTTTGGTCCTATATGCTAACTTCTTAAATGTTAATTGTATTGCTGTAGTAGTTTAAGAAATCTATGTCCTACTGAGGCCTTAACAATCAGAATTTAAATTCATTTCTAGTTTATGGCAAACCCCACTTAACTTTTTTCCTGATCAGACAAATGCTACATACCAAAGAGTTTTCAATTTAAATAACATTTTCAAAAATGTATTCCTTTGCCGATTTCATGGGTCATATTTACTTGTCTAATTCATAACTTTATACCTCTCTGGCATAATGCAAAAATCGACTTAGCAATAAAACCCACAATAAATTGTATAGTCTTTCATACAGATAATCCATTTATTTATAATAATCACATTTTGAATTCAATCAAATATATTGGCAACTCAACAAGAAGAAAAATTTCTTTGTAAAAGTATACACCGCATATTCACGCAAAGATGCTCGCCTTCCCCAAAAAAAAAACACACAGCACACACACGATAACAAAACAAAAAAAAAAAAAAAACAAATGAATAAAAATCCGAAAATTGCAAATAATGAATTTTATTCATAGGTCAGAGCAATGGAGATTTATATAAGCATCAAATGTGACATAAAAGTGAAATTTAGCTTTTGTTCTTTATGCCTACGTCTCGAAAATAAAAGGCCATAGATACAATATATCGGGCTCATTTTTTTTAGGATTAATGCTAAAACTGTTGAAGTGACATATTTTCAATTAATTAGACTAAATAAATCACAATACAATATCTTCAGTCGGCTTTATCTACCGTAGATAACAAATATATAAGCGGCGCCCTAAAAAAGAAAGTTAATCCGAGTAGTATGTGTAACTCAACTAAATAAATTATGGCAATGTTTCATAACTCCAGAACAAACACGTTCACAATTGTATAGCTATCACACCTGTAAATACTAGCAGATATTCAAGTTAGCAAGTATTCTGGTTTTTTTTTCTTTCCGTGCGTTGATGATATGAAAACAAAAAGAGATGCCGATTTAGGATTTTTTGGGCAAGCATTGGCCTGTACAGCCCAAAAAAATATCTATTCATAAACTCCAAAGTTTAATGTTCTTTAAAAATAATGTGTTATATGCCATTTTGGCAGGCATTAAAAAAATATTTGGCCTAGTATGTCAATAATGCAACCTAAATTGTTAGGCATGGCAATTTACACTAGTCTTAGGAACAAAATTCTTCTAAATAATAAGAGAAATTTGTAATTTAAAAGGACCTTTTTATACCCACCAACCCATCGAATGGTGATGGGGGTATAATAAGTTTGTCATTCCGTTTGTAACACATCGAAATATCGATATCCGACTATATAAAGGTATATATAATTCTGAATCAGGGAGAAATTCTAAGACGATATACAGATGTCCGTCTGTACTGGTCTGTTGTAATCCGCTACAGCTCTTCATAATGGCTCTATCATCCCGAAAATCTTGCACAGATATTCGTTTTTTGTTTGCAGGCAGGTCAGTTCGAAGATTGGCTATATAGGTCCAAGTTTTGATATAAGTCCCCAATATAAACCGACCTCCCGATTTTGGGGTCTTGGGCCTATAAAAACCGGTAAGTTTGTTATTCAAAGATTTGGGCCTGAAATTAGAATCTAGAGGTATTTGGGCCGCATTAGAGGTGTGCGCTAAAAGGTCTCCCTATGGTCCATGTTTTGGTGTAGCCCCCATATAGACGCGATCTCCCGATTTGGCTTTTTTATTCGTCTAGAAACAGTATTTTCTATCCGATTTTTCTGAAATTGAAATAATCTAGAGGTATTTTGAGGACGGCATAAGAGGTGGGAGGTATCGAAAATGGTTTCGTATCGGTCCATGTTTTGATATAGCCCACCATCGACGACCCTGATCTCCCGAATTTTGCTTCTTATGCGTCTAGAAACTAATATTTAGCATCCCGATTTGCCTGAAATTGGAAAAACTAAAGGATTTGGGACTATAAAGAGGTGTGTCGAAAATGGTCCGTATCGGTCCATGTTTTGGTGTAGCCCCCATATAAACCGATCTCCCGATTTTGCTTCTTACGCGTCTAAAAACAGTATTTTCTATCCGATTCGTATGAAATTGCAAATGTAGAGGTACTTGGGACTATAAAGAGGCTGATTCGAAATGGGTCCGTTCGGTTCCACTGTTTTGATACAGCCCCATATTAAACCACCCCTCCCGATTTGGAGTCTTGGAGCCTATAAAAACGCGTAGTTGTTTTATCCAATTTGCCTGAAAATTGGAATACAAAGGTAAATTTGAGGACATAAAAAGGTGTGCCGAAAATGGTGGCGCATCGGTCCATATTTTGGTATAGGCCCCATATTATGACCGATCTCCGATTTTGCTTCTAGGGTTCTAGAAACCTATATTTACCATCGCGATTTGCCTGATATTGGAAATCTAGAGTATTTGAGGAACATAAAAAGGTGTGGCGCAAAAATGGCTGTCCATTGGTCCATGTGTGGTAATAGCCCCCATATAGGCCGCCGATTTTGCTTCTTGGGGCTTCTAGAAACAATATATTACTATCAGATTTTGCCTGAAATTGAAAATCAAGAGTTCTTTTGGGAGCGCGATAAAAAGGTGGTGCGAAAAATGGTACCATCGTTCATGTTTTGGTAATTAGCCCCCATATAGCAACCGATTCTCCTGATTTTACTTCTGGGCTTGCTAGACACTATTTTCCATCCGATTCACCTGAAAGTCTTGAGCTTCTATAAACTGGTATTTATTACCTGATTTGCCTGAAAATTCGAAATCTTAAGAGTGTATTTTTGGAAACACAAATATAGTGTGGCCGAAATTTGAAGTAGTAATCGGTCCAGTTTTGGTATAACCCCCATATAGAATGATCTCTCGATTTTTACTTCTTGGGCGTCTAGAGACTATATTTTCTAGCCGATTTGTTTGATAATTGGAAAAATCTGAAGGTTATTTTTTAAGATCACAAATATGTGAGTAGGAAATGGTGCCTATCGGTCCCTTGTTTTGGTAAATAGCCCCAAATATAGACCCGATATCTCCGACTTATATTTCTTGGCTTCTAGAGATCCGTAGTTTTTATCGCGGATTTGCTGGAAATTAAGAAATTCTTTAACGAAACTTTTTTGGACCAAACGAAATTTCCTTTTCTAAATAAAGTAATTTCGTTTATTCAACGATTTGTCTCTAAACTTTGGTATCAAAAGAAAACTTTGTCTAAAATTACGTTTTCTCAAAAAAGAAATCACTTCTTTCAGGGTATGACAGGTGCACGTGATATGAAAATTTGCTCGAAACTGAAATAAAAATTTCCATGATTTTACTCATCATAATATTTGTTAAAAATAACGGCAGAAAAAAACCTACAGATTTAAGATTTCAAAATCAAGGCGTTAATTTCATCATATAGCACGATATTGTTTATTAATTTCTCTAAAACTCAAAACAAAATTGGTTCTCATAAATCCAGACGCGAATCTGATCTGATCTTTCATAGGATAGAATCTTTAAAAGTTTGTCTTCGGAACTGACTTTGCTTGGGCGAAGATTTGTCATCAAACCCCTAGCAATTATATATATTAATCAAGTAACTCCTCTTACGACGAAGAGTTTTCCAAGTAAACTATTATATTTGATTCATGGTGGTGGGTATTTTAAAGATTCGGCGGCCGAATTTACTGCTGTAATATCTTTGTTTAAATTTCTTTTTAGTAAATTTTTTGGTCTAATGAATATAAACTTTGAAATTATACAGAAATAAATGGCAATCTTTGGATTAAAAAAATTCAAATAATAAATATTCAAATAAAATTTTCGCATCTTTGGCAGCTCAAAAAAAACAAGTTTACTTTTTGGATCTAAAGCATTTGTTTGACTTCTCTTAAGGAATTTGTGGCATTAATTCCGAGCCAAAGATGTGGCTTCTTTGAAATAAAGACCTTTTTTTACGGACCTCCCTGGCTTTAAATCTAAAGATGCAATGAAATAAAATTGATACATATCTCATGTCATTGAAAGTTTTAATCCTCTTTTTGCGATATATTAATAAACGGTATTATGTTACAAATAAATTCCAATTTCAAAAAATGCCAAAATTATGCCAGGTACTTCCAAAGTAAAAACAGTTCTCTAATTGCTAAAAAAAAAACTTTTAAACCTAAAAGATGCAAATCCTTAAAATAATTTTAGCCTATATTTGAAGCGCCTTTTATCTTAAATTTAAAAAATAGAATATATATCAGTAATGTCAAAGAAAGTCTTTTTGCACATTGCAAATTTTCAAATTCCAGAAATATTTTGAAGTAAAAAAATCGAGTTGTTAATTCGTTTAGAGAAAGATAAAATATGTACTACTTTGCAAAATACATAATAAATATTTTTTTTAAAAAATAAATTATATTTAATTTTGGGAACAAAACATAAGTTTTTTTTTTATCTCTATTGTCCAAACACTTTCTTGACATACTGTAAGTTGAGTTAAAGATCGAATTTCTTTAATTTAAAAATGTTTTTTCTTATTTAAGGTAAAATTTGGCTTACTTCAAAGATCCTGCAACTTCAGAACGGGAGACACACACAATTTCAAAGATCTTGTGTCCACATTTAATGAAAAAAAATTTTTTAAAAGCAATGATTATAAACATTGATTTTTAATTAAAATGTCATTATTTTAATGAATTTTGGTCCTTAACATTGAGCGTAACATTTCGAATCCTATAAATTTAAGTTGCAAAATCTCTATATAGGTTCAAATATTGTGTTTTCAGTGTGTATAAAGTTTTTTTTTTTTTGTTTTCCAAATTAAGAAAAACTGTTTTTTACATTAAAACAAATTGTAGCGCAATATGAAAAATTAGCGACAACGCCTAATTTTACGACCCAGCAATTTATAGCATTAGTAATGAACAAATTTCTTTAAATTAACAAAAAAAAAATCCCAATTGAAGTGAAAGTTCATCCTCTTTGAAATTTATGTCCGTCCGAAGGAGGTACGCACAGATCTTTTGAAGTAAGGCAAATTTTTCTGTAAAGTAAAGAACATATTTTTCGATTTGATGTAATAATCTTTTAAAATACAACGGAGATCGAATCTTTTGTTATATGATAAAAAAGCTTCAAATATTGACTAATTAATTATTGTTGAGTATTTGGATGTTTACTTAATTTTTTTATGAAGAAAAACAATTTTATACACAGAAAAAAAATATTGGCCGCTAATGATGAATGATTATGCAACTTAATTAAGATCCACTAATTTATCCTTTCAATTAAAAGAAATTTTTAATTAAAAGAAAATTATTAATCTTTACTTTTAAATAAGTTAAAACACAAGTTTTGTCAAAATCTTACTTCTATACGATAAATTTTGTCCCAAAATTCTTTTCTATGAAAATTTTGTCAAAATTTTATTTCTAATTAAAGTAAGAATTTTGTGCAAAATTTTATTTCTTATAGAAAATTTTGGACAAAATTTTATTTCCAAAGAAATATTTTGTTTAACATTTTATTTCTATAGAAAATTTTGTTAAGCATTTTATGTTTTATAAAAAATTATATCAAAATTTAATTTCTAGAAAAATTTTCAAAATTATATTCCTATAGAAAATGTTGGCAAATTATATTTTTTAAAATTGTAATCAAAAAATTTTATTTCTAAAGAAATATTTGTTAAAAATTATATTTCATAGCAAAATTTTGTCAAAAGTTTATTGTCCAAAAAATTTGTAAACGAATCTTTCTTTCTATTAGTTATATTTTGTGTAGCAATTTTATTTCTATTGAAGTATTTGTCAAAATTTTATTTCTATACCTAAAAAATTTTGTCAAGCATTTTTATTTCAAGAAATGCGTCCAAAAGTTATTTCTATAGAAAAATTTGTCAAATTTTCATTTGTAAAGAAAATTGTAATTCAAAATTTTCATTTTGTAAAGAAGAATTTTCAACAAATTATATTTCTATCGCAAATTTGTGTCAAAATGTTATTTCTAATGAGTAAAATTTGTCAAAATCTTTATTTTTGTAAAAAAATTGTAAGTCAAAATTTTATTTCTAAAGAAAAAATTTTTCAAAATTATATTTCTATGAAAATTTTATCAAAAATTTATTTTCTAAAAGAAAATATTTTTCAAAAAATTATATTTTCTATATATTTCTATAGAAAAGTTTATTTGCTATAAGACAAAATTTTTCAAAATTTTTATTTGTAAAAATTTTTTATTGTGTAAATTTTTGTCAACATTTTATTTCTATTGAAATAATTGTCAATAAATTTTACTTCTATAGGAAAATTTTGTCAAAATTTTAAATTTCTATATGAAGAATTATTGCTCCAAACTTTTTTTCTAAAGAAAACACCCATACATATATAATTTCATTGCGGATTTACTTAAGCATTTTGTAGCAAAGAATACAATTAACATTTTAGCAATTTGTGCCAAAATTTTGGTACAAAATCGGCGCAGATATCGGACTAGAAGCCCTATATATAATATTTTTTCGCGAGTTTTATTATAAAGACCCCAGCTAAAGAAAAGCGTCGCCAAAAAAGTAAATGAATGTTCTGTGTTTGATCCGGAAGTGGGTGCAAAATTGACGCAGAAGCGATGAAATTAAATATGGGCTTGGTTATTTTGGAAGGAAGTCCTCCTCCAATTTTCAACAAGCCGTTTTTGTCAACCTGAATTTGCATCAACGACTTTTTTGGATGTGATCAAATTGCAATGTTTTGGATGTAAGATTAAAAATTCTGTGATATTCTTGACAAATAAAATTAATTTTTTTATAATTATAATTTTTAATTGATTTTTAAAGCTTTTCGGTAAACGTTTGACCTCAAAATATTGTCAAAAATTCACAATTTTCTTAGATTGGATTTAGCATTTTTTTTTGACAAAATTTAAATTGTTTGTATCATTTTATGAATTCTTACTCTGTTTTTAACCTATTTGAAACAAAAAAGTTACAATTAACATTAAAAGTATTGAAATTAAAGAACTTCTTGGTCTAGCTAAAGATCAAGAACCTTCAAAATGGGGAGTACATCTTCGGAAGTGCTTTGTTAAAGTTGTGCCTTGGAAGAACTTCCAAATTTTTTTCATTGGACACTTCCTCTCAGAAATTGGAAAAACTGACTTATTTTTTAATTTAATTTTTTTTTAAAAATTGGGAAATCCTTTCCATAAGATTTCTTTTGTTTCTCTCTCACTGGCATCTCTAAGCTTTGAGCTGATGAATGTAAGCAAAGTTGTCTCGGTCTCTTCGAAAATCCTAATCTTCATGCATTGTAAATACAGCCTATATTGCATAAATTACTTAACTGAAAGAAATCTCAAGTCCTCAGCCTACTCCAAAGCGTTTCGTTTGATTTGATTGATGAATTGGTATGCCAGCGCGCAACGAAAGAGATACTTCAATGGTTTTTAGGTACTAAATTACCAAAGCACCTCTAATCAGGAAGCAGAAATTGTCTTTTATTTGCATTTCTTATTGAGTTTTCAAAATTCAGCAGTATGGTGTCCAATGTTGACCTATTTTTTTTCTTTTTTTTTTGGGCTTTTAAAGAAAAGATAACAGAAAAGAAATAGTTGTTCAATAGGAAAAGTACACGAAAGAGTAAATTTTTACCGAAAATTAAAATTCGAACAATTTTCTGGGAAGGTATTATTCAAGGGCTCATGCAAGAATGGAAATATTTTTGTGATTAAAATTGTAATGGAAATTTTTTTGTTCCTTTTTTTGTAATGGAATATTTTTGTTTATAATGGAGCTTAACAAATTTTAAAAACAAGTATAAATTTTTTGGAAACACGAATTCAGTGAAAATTTATATATATAATTACTTTTTTTTTGGCAATTCGCAAAAATTTTTTTTTCCTATAAAAATTTTAATTTTTTAATATAAATGTGCCAACATTTTATTTCTAATAGAAAAATTTTGTCAAAAATTTATTTCTGTAGAAAATTTTGTCAAATTTTCATTTCTATAGAAAATTTGTAATAAATTTTATTCTATAGATAAATTTTGTAAATTTTATTTCTATAAGAAAATTTTGTCAAAATTTTACTTTCTATAGAAAATTTGTCAAATTCTATTTCCATTTGTAAGGGCGTTTTGTAAGGCTTTGAGGTCATGTAACTCAATAAAACAAAATAAAATGCTTAGTTTTTTTATAGTGTTTTATTTTTGTTCTTTTCCAATATTTCGAACACCATCGTTTGCGCGTTTTCAGGGAAATTCACTTTGAATACTGGTGGTCCTGTTGCTGAGCTTGCTCGCCACTACGTTTTGATTTGCTTTCTTAAGAAAATTTTGTAAAATTTTATTTCTGTAGTAAAAATTTTCTTGTCAAATATTTTACTCTATGGAAAATTTTGGCAAAAAGTTTTATTTCTATAGAAATTTTGTCCAAAATTTTTACTTTCATAGAAAATTTTGTCAAAATTTTATTTCTAAGTTAAAAATTGTGTCAAGGTTTCCATTTCGTATTAATAAGTTTTGTCAATAACTGTATTTCTATAGAAAATTCTTGTCAAAATTGGTATGTTCTATAGAAAATTCTTTGTCAAAATTGTATTTCTATAGCAAAATTTTGTTCCAAAATTGTATTTCTATAGAAAATTTTTGGTCAAATTGTATTTCTAATATACACTTTTTCTTCAAAACTTTTTTTTTTTAGAAAACTGTGTCAAAATTGTATTTCTATAGAAATGTTTTCAAACTTTTATTTTCTTTATAAAAAAAATTGACAAAATTTTATTTCTTAACAGAAACTTTTTGTAATTTTTTTTTTTTATAATAAATTTGTCAAAATTTATTTCTATAGAAATTTTATCAAAATTTTATTTCTATAGAAAATTTTTATCAAATATTTTATTTTCTATCGGAAAATCTTTATCAAAATTTTATTTCTATAGAAAAATTTTATCAAAATTTTATTTCTATAGAAAATTTTATCAATAATTTTATTTCTATAGAAAATTTACAAAAGTTTTATTTCTAAGAAAATTTAAAGATTTTTTAATTACAAAATTTTTTTGTTCAAAATTTATGCTATATGAAATTTTATTTTTATAGAAAACTGTCAAAAATTTTATTACTGTAGAAAATTTTGTCAAAATTTTATTTCTATAGAAAATTTTGTCAAAGACTTTATTTCTATAGAAAATTTGCCAAAAATTTTATTTCTAATAGAAAATTTATGTCGAAAATTTTATTTCAATAGAAAATTTTGTCAAAAATTTATTTTTTTCTATAGAAAATTTTGTCAAAATTCTTATTTACTATAGAAAATTTTGTCAAAATTTTATTCTATAGAAAATTTTGTCAAAATTGTATTCTGTATGAAAATTTTGTTCACATTTTTATTTCTATAGAAAAATTTTGTCGCAAATTTTTATTTCTATATGAAAATTTGTCAAGATTGTAAATTTTCTGTAAAAAATTTTGGTCAAACATTTTTATTGTCTATAGAAAATTTTTTGTCGCAAATTTTATTTCTATAGAGAATTTTCTCACACTATTATTTCTATAAAAAAAAAAAATTTGTCCTATAGAAAATTTTGTTTCCATAGAAAATTTTTATCGAAAATTTTGTTACTATAGTAATTTTTATCAAAATTTTATTTCTATAGTAGATTTTTATCCAAATTTTATTTCTATAGAAAATTTTGTCAAAATTTTGTTTCTATAGAAAATTTTGTTAAAATTTTGATTTCTACAGAAAATTTTGTCAAAATTTTATTTAATAATAGAAAAATTTTGTCAAAAGTTTTGTTTTCTATAGAAAATTCTGTTCAAAATTTTATTTCTAATAGAAAATTTGCAACGATTTTATTTGTTTAGAAAATTCTATCAATTTTATTTCTATAGAAAATTTTTGTCAAAAATGTTATTTCCTATAGAAAATTTTATTTTTCTATAGAAATAAAATTTTGTCAAAACCTGAGTTGCTATAAAAAGTTGGCGTCAAATTGTATGTTTGATATACTCATTTTTTTTCAAAATTTAATTTTTTTAGAAAACTGTTGTCCAAACTTGTAATTTCTATAGAAAATGTTTTCAATACTTTTATCTAAAATTTTTATTTCCATAAAAATTGGCCGAAAAATTTTATTTCTATACAGAAACTTCTGTCAAATTTTATTTCGATAATATATTTGGTCAAAATTTTTATTTCTGATAGAAAATTTTTCAAAATTTTTATTTCTATAGAACATTTTAATCAACATTTTTATTTTTATATGAAAATTTTATCTCAAATTTTCTTTCCATAGAAGATTTTGTCCAAAATTTTTTTCTATAGAAAATTTTGTTCAAAATTTCATTTCTATAGAAAATTTGTCAAAATTTGTTTTACGAAAACTTTTGTGAATTTTACTGACCTATTTTATTTCAGAATCATGAAGAATTCTTAAACCAATCTGGTTGGTTTTGGGTAAGTATGCTAAACAACTATGGCTATCGTTATTCTAACACTATCTCTGAGAAATATTGCTATAAACACATTTTGTTGCTCCTTCCAAAAGGGAATAAGTCACATGATATGGAGCTGATAGTTGAAATTGAGATAGCAAGCACAATTTATGATTCAATGGTTAAGGCAATTGTTAGCCATGGTTTAGTGTTAGCCATGTCTACCCTTCCTGGCCGTTTCGCAATAACTCTTTTTTGCTTTTATTTTGCCTTCTCGAAAATGATTCTTAAAATCTTTTGTTTCCTCAATTAAAGTATCCTTATATTGTTTTATTTCTCAGTTAATGGTGAAGCACATTGTCATTTATTCCAAGAAAAATTTTCTTCTAAAAGAAAATGTTTATAACTTTTTATCCGCTCCCTTTCAACTTGCCACACCAAAAGTACTTATCAAATCGCCTCATTTGAACTGTCGGCTTTGGCAAAGCAAAAAAAAAAAAATATATAATCGAGAACAAAGAATGGAAAAAGACAATATAAATATAATCAAACAAGTAAGGAAAGTCTTAAAGTCGGGCGGGGCCGACTATTTAAACCGCTGCACCACTTTGTATGATCTAAAATTTGTCGATACCATATTCACATCAGTCAAATGTGTTGGGTGCTATATATAAGGTTTGTCCAAATACATACATTTAAAATATCATTCGATCTGGCAGAAATTTGATAAGACTTCTACAAATCTATAGACTCAAATTTCAGTCGGCTAATGCACTAGGGTGGAAGCACAGTTAGTAAAAAAATATGGGAACATTTAAATCCTGAAAGCAATTTTTAAGGAAACTTCCAAAAGTTTATTTATGACTTTAATCGCTCGATATATATTGTATAGAAGTTTAGGAAATTAGATGTCAATTTTTTAGCATTTTTTTCGACTAAGCAGTCGGGATTTTCCAAGTGAAAATTGTTGGTATTTTGATGCATTTTGTCGAAATCAGAAAAACATAGTATATGGGAGGCTAATATCTAATCTGAACCGATTTCAATCAAAATTTTTAGCACACATGACTATAATTACTAATTGGGTACCGCCTACGTGCAAAATTTTCAACCATTTGGGCCAAAACTGCTGATTGGGGCCATATAAGTCCATATCGGGGCGAAAAAATATTATATGGAGGCATATCTTAAATATGAACCGTTTCAATCAAATTTGACACCACCGACTCCTACTACCACAATTTGAATCTTGTGCAAAATTCTCAAGGCTAATCGGGAAGAACTCTGGCTTCTGGGTCCATATAAGTGCATTATCGGGCGACAAAGTATATCATGGGCAGCTATATCTAAAATCTGAAATCGATTTCAACCAAATTTGCAGCGCCATATTGCTATAGACTGCTTAGATCTACTCCTAGTGCAAAATTTCAAGCCAATCGGGCCAAAAAC
Organism: Haematobia irritans; assembly: GCA_003123925.1. Lineage (NCBI taxonomy): Eukaryota > Metazoa > Arthropoda > Insecta > Diptera > Muscidae > Haematobia > Haematobia irritans. Next base: position 13,172 of record PGFW01007226.1, read on the forward strand.
TCTGGCTTTTAGGACCATACTTAGTCCATAATCGAGCGAAAGATATTATGGGAGCCTATATCTAAATCTGAACCGGATTTCAATCAATTTTGCACACTTGAACTATACTACTAATTGTAACTGCCCTAGTGCAACATTTCAACTAACATTCGCCAAAAATCTGGCTCTGGGCCATATAAGTCATATCGGGCGAAAAGATCATATACCTGGGAGCTCATATCTAAATCTGAAACCGATTTCGATCAATTTTGCAACAAAATTTCAAGCAAATCGGGTATAAAACTCTGGCTGCTGGGTTCATATTAGTGCATATCGGGCGAAAGATATATATGGGAGCTATATCTAAATCTGAACCGATTTCTTCCAAAATCAATAGTGTTCTATTCTGACCCAAATTAGGAATATGTGCTAAATTTGAAGGCGATTGGACTTAAATTGCGACCTAGACTTTGATCACAAAAATGTGTTCACAGAGCAGCCGGACGGACCGAAGGAGGAAGGACAGACGGACATGGTTATATTCGACTCAGGGGACCCACTGAGCATTATTGCCAAAGACACCATGTGCTATCCTCGTCTCCCTTCTGGGTGTTACAAACATATGCACTAACTTAATAATACCTGTTTCCTACCAGTGTGGCGCAGGGGGTATAAAAATAATCCATAAAAGAACATACATGTCGCTTGTCATGCCTTTCGTATATTAAACAAAATAAATCTTCCATCAATTTGCTCCATCCTTGGGGTATCAAAAAAGAAAAAAAAAAAAAACGCGAATGAACATAGGAAACCATACAAAAAATAATAAGAAAGCTGAGAAAAACTCGTCTAATTGAATAAAGATAGGAATTAAAAAAGCGGTTTTAAAAAAAAAAACAGAAAAAAAGAAGAGAAGCAGCAATTTAAAGAAAAAACAAAACTAATTAGTAAAGACTTTAGGTTTGTTACTTTTAAAACGTGTACACTTTAGAAAAAATAGTATTTTTTTTGTAAATTAGTTGGCATTGGTTGGTCTGTAAATATGTTTAATAATGCAGGCTCAAGTGATTCGAGCCGAATTTCGTTAACGTGATGTGTTAGTTAATTTATTAAAATTAATATTTATGCGGATCATACAAATATCCAGTTTTGCCGTTGTGCAATAGTGGAAAAATTTCACTGCTTTTTTCAGGTGTGGCAAAATTTTCTACCTCGTAAATAATGTTATAATTTTTTTTCCTAATTTTTTACAGTATTTGTGTCAATATAAATCAGATGAAATTTCCTTTTTTATAGAGGATCGGTTTATAAATGGGGGAGGTAAATGTAAGTCTGATATTGGTCATTTGCAAATACCATGTGACCTACATGCAATAACAACTACATGTTTCAAGCGGATTGTTTGCTTCGTTCAGAAGATAGTGTGATTTTGATAGACATAAGATTTCTATAGACGGACGACATCGCTAGATCGACTCAGAAAAATTTAACGCATGACCCAAGACTTTATGGGGATTTTGATACCATATATTTCGAATTGTCAATTTGCTGGACTTCGAAAACCAGTTTCGACAAACACTGAGATGGAATGGATTATCCTATCTCCGTAAGTGCTGTTGACATCTTTCTGAGTGTTTCACATCTTCTCTAAGTGGTTTCAACTGCAATTTGGGAAAGCCGTTCGACTCGCTATAAAAGGAGGTCCGCCTTTGGTCATTGAGCTTAAGCATAGATGGGGCTTGCCACTCAGTGATAAGAGAGAAGTTTGCGCTGTGGTATCACAATGAACTGAATATTCTAAGTGATCCTGATATATCGGGCCAGCCGCGCTATAGCCTAACCTAACCTTTTACGGAACACCCCAACAAATTGGAAGTTTGTTCTAAAGGACAACTTTAAACAGCTCTTCCAAAAATGTCGCTCAAAAAGATGTTCTTAGTTTTAACTACACAGAAAGTTCTTTTATTTAATTTTTATAGCTCGACTTTTTCATATTTTTGGCATTTTTCTATCGCGTGCCCCACACTGTGGAAGCAGGGTAAATTATAAGTTAGTGCATATGTTTGAACACCCAGAAGGAGAACGAAGATAGACACATGGTGTCTTGGCAAAAAAATGCTCAGGGTGGGCTCCTGAGTCGATATAGCCATCTGTGCGTCTGTCGCGTGAACCACATTTTGTAATCAAAGTCTAGGTCGCAGTTTTTAGTCGCAATCGGACTTCAAATTTGGCAGCAATAATATGTTTTGGCTCCGAATAAGATATATATATATATATATATATATAATATAATATATTATATATATATATATATATATTATATATATATATATATATATATTATATATATATATATATATATATATATATAATAATATAATATAGATATAAAATATATATTATATTATATTTACATAAAATTTTGCACAAGAAAGAACAATAGTACTATAGTCAAGTGTGCCTATTTTTATGAATTGCGGTTCAGATTTTAGATTATAGCTCCATATATATCTATCGCCCGATATAGGACTAATACGTCCCAGAAAGGCCAGAGTTTTTACCCCAATTTTGATGAAATTTTGCACAGGGAGTAGCAATATGCGATTGTTTGCTTGTCCGTGGCAAATTTTGGTTCGAAATCGTTCAGATTTAGATATATTCACCATATATAAGCTTTCGCCATTTACACTGCATCATCGACCACAGAGGCCAGTTTTTTACTCCGATTTAGTTGAAATTTGGCACAGGGAGTAAGAATTAGCAATTGTAGCTATGCGTGCAAAATGGTTGAAATTGGTTCAGATTTAGATATAAGCTTCTCATTTATATGTTTTTCTGATTTCGGGGAAAAATGGTCAAGAATACAGCAACATTTTCCTTGTAAAAATCGCCACTGCTTAGTCGAAAGGTTGGTAAAAATGACTCTAATTTTCCTAAACTTCTTAAGACATATATATCGAGGCGATAAATCATAATAAACTTTTTTCCGAGTTTCCTTTTAAAAATTGCTTCAGAATTTTAAACGTTTCCGACATAATTTTTTTTTACTAACATTGTGTTCGCACCCTAGTGGCATTAGCCGACTTAATTTTGAGTCTATAGATTTTGTTAGAAACGTCTAAATCCAATTCTTCCAGATCGAGTGGAGTATTAAATGTATGTATTGGCACAAACCCTTTATATTAGCCCCAACACAATTTGAGCGGATGTTATATGGCATCGAAACATTTAGATGCCTACAAAAGTGGTGGCAGGGTATAATATAGTCGGCCCGCCCGACTTTAGACTTTCCTTACTTGTTTTCAAATAGTTTTTAGCCTTAATATACCGGTATGAATGAGGCGTCATGAATGCAAATGTCTTCGATAGGAACATAGCCCTTTTTTTTCTTTGCACTTGACATTCCGGGAAATATTTAGTCTAACAGTCAAGCTCATTAAACAGACAATATCATAATTTTTTCATCGTGATAAAAATGTAGAATTTTGTACAGAAAGTATATGATTTGCCGGAAGCATTAATTTAAATTTGTAAATTTTTACTAGAAATGCGCCCATCTTGAACCTTTCGTATGACAACTAAAGATATTCTTGCAGATTTTGAACT